>CM039679.1:296357286-296673582 GCA_022537955.1 Schmidtea mediterranea | reverse complement strand
GATTTTCCACTCATAGACATGTAACGAAATAGAATTTGAAAAACGAGTTAAAAACTTGGCCAGCGGTGGCGTTTGAACCCACGCCCTTTCGGACTTAGCCTAAATCCAGCGCCTTAGACCGCTCGGCCACGCTACCTCAGATTTTTCATACTTTTCATACCTTACAATAATCTCACAATTCATTCATTTCAACATTTGCAAACACTAAATCATTTCAATTTCAAATCGACTCACAATTTCACCAAATCAAAATCAATCATCATCCTCAATCACTAAATGTGTTATAAGCTATAATTTTCCAATCAAAATAATCTAAATGAAAAACACTCAAACAACAGCTTTCTCACGACGACATCAAAGAAAGATCATATCGAGTGTGAGCAAGAATAGCAACGAGAACATTTTCAAAACTTTAATTTCCTTCAATACGCAAAGTCAATTGAAACCAATTTTATCTATAATTCTTGGATGCATTTTAAAAGTTGTCTAAAACATTTCTCTATCTACAATCATCATGAAAAGATGATTTCTCAACTCATAGACATGTAAGAAATATGGAATTTGAAAACGAGTAAAAACTTGGCAGCGGTGGGATTTGAACCCAACGCCCTTTCGGACTGGAGCCTAAATCCAGCGCCTAGACCGCTCGGCCACGCTACCTCAAAGATTTTTCATACTTTTCATACCTTACAATAATCTTACAATTCATTCATTTCACATTTGCAAACACCTAAATCATTAATTTCAAATCGACTCACAATTTCACCAAATCAAAATCATCATCATCCTCATCAATACAATGTGTTATAAGCTATAATTTTCCAATCAAATAATCTAAATGACAACTCAAACAACAGCTTTCTCACGACGACATCAAAGAAAGATCATATCGAGTGTTGAGCAAGAATAGCAACGAGAACATTTTCAAAACTTTTAATTTCCTTCAATACGCAAAGTCAATTGAAACCCAATTTTATCTATAATTCTTGGATGCATTTTTAAAAGTTGTCTAAACATTTTCTATCTACAAATCATCATGAAAAGATGATTTTCAACTCATAGACATGTAAGAAATATGGAATTTGGAAACGAGTAAAAAACTTGGCAGCGGTGGATTTGAACCACGCCCTTTCGGACTGGAGCCTAAATCCAGCGCCTTAGACCGCTCGGCCACGCTACCTCAAAGTTTTTCATACTTTCATACCTTACAATAATCTCTACAATTCATTCATTTCACATTTGCAAACACTAAATCATTTCAATTTCAAATCGACTCACAATTTCACCAAATCAAATCATCATCATCCTCATCAATACAATGTGTTATAAGCTAATTTTCCAATCAAATAATCTAATGAAAAACACTCAAACAACAGCTTTCTTCTCACGACGACATCAAGAAAGATCAATATCGAGTTGTTAGCAAGAATAGCAACGAGAACATTTTCAAACTTTAATTTCCTTCAATACGCAAAGTCAATTGAAACCAATTTTATCTATAATTCTTGGATGCATTTTAAAAGTTGTCTAAACATTTCTCTATCTACAAATCATCATGAAAAGATGATTTTCAACTCATAGACATGTAAGAATATGGATTTGAAAAGAGTAAAAACTTGGCAGCGGTGGATTTGAACCACGCCCTTTCGGACTGGAGCCTAAATCCAGCGCCTTATAGACCGCTCGGCCACGCTACCTCAAAGATTTCATACTTTTCATACCTTACAATAATCTCTACAATTCATTCATTTCACATTTGCAAACACTAAATCATTTCAATTTCAAATCGACTCACAATTTCACCAAATCAAAATCATCATCATCCTCATCAATACAATGTGTTTATAAGCTATATTTTCCAATCAAAATAATCTAAATGAAAAACACTCAAACAACAGCTTTCTCACGACGACATCAAAGAAAGATCATATCGAGTGTTTGAGCGCAAGAATAGCAACGAGAACATTTTCAAAACTTTAATTTCCTTCAATACGGCAAAGTCAATTGAAAACATTTTATCTATAATTCTTGGATGCATTTTAAAAGTTGTCTAAACATTTCTCTATCTACAAATCATCATGAAAAGATGATTTTCAACTCATAGACATGTAAGAAATATGGAATTTGAAAACGAGTAAAAACTTGGCAGCGGGGGATTTGAACCACGCCCTTCGGACTGGAGCCTAAATCCAGCGCTTAGACCGCTCGGCCACGCTACCTCAAAGATTTTTCATACTTTTCATACCTTACAATAATCTTTACAATTCATTCATTTCACATTTGCAAACACTAAATCATTTCAATTTCAACATCGACTCACAATTTCACCAAATCAAAATCATCATCATCCTCATCAATACAATGTGTTATAAGCTATATTTTCCAATCAAATAATCTAAATGAAAAACACTCAAACAACAGCTTTCTCACGACGACATCAAAGAAAGATCATATCGAGTTTGAGCAAGAATAGCAACGAGAACATTTTCAAAACTTTAATTTCCTTCAATACGCAAAGTCAATTGAAACCAATTTTATCTATAATTCTTGGATGCATTTTAAAAGTTGTCTAAACATTTCTCTATCTACAAATCATCATGAAAGATGATTTTCAACTCATAGACATGTAAGAATATGGAATTGAAAAACGTAAAAACTTGGCAGCGGGGATTTGAACCCACGCCCTTTCGGACTGGAGCCTAAATCCAGCGCCTTAGACCGCTCGGCCACGCTACCTCAAAGATTTTTCATACTTTTCATACCTTACAATAATCTTTACAATTCATTTCATTTCACATTTGCAACACTAATCATTTCAATTTCAAACGACTCACAATTTCACCAAATCAAAATCATCATCATCCTCATCAATACAATGTGTTATAAGCTATAATTTTTCCAATCAAATAATCTAAATGAAAAACACTCAAACAACAGCTTTCTCACGACGACATCAAGAAAAGATCATATCGAGTGTTGAGCAAGAATAGCAACGAGAACATTTTCAAAACTTTAATTTCCTCAATACGCAAAGTCAATTGAAACAATTTTATCTATAATTCTTGGATGCATTTTTAAAAGTTGTCTAAACATTTCTCTATCTACAAATCATCATGAAAAGATGATTTTCAACTCATAGACATGTAAGAATATGGAATTTGAAAACGAGTAAAAACTTGGCAGCGGTGGGATTTGAACCCACGCCCTTTCGGACTGGAGCCTAAATCCAGCGCCTTAGACCGCTCGCCACGCTACCTCAAAGATTTTTCATACTTTTCATACCTTACAATAATCTTTACAATTCATTCATTTCAAATTTGCAAACACTAAATCATTTCAATTTCAAATCGACTCACAATTTCACCAAATCAAAATCATCATCATCCTCATCAATACAATGTGTTATAAGCTATATTTCCAATCAAATAATCTAAATGAAAAACACTCAAACAACAGCTTTCTCACGACGACATCGAAAGAAAGATCATATCGAGTGTTGAGCAAGAATAGCAACGAGAACATTTTCAAAACTTTAATTTCCTTCAATACGCAAAGTCAATTGAAACCAATTTTATCTATAATTCTTGGATGCATTTTAAAAGTTGTCTAACATTTCTCTATCTACAAATCATCATGAAAGATGATTTTCAACTCATAGACATGTAAGAAATATGGAATTTGAAACGAGTAAAAACCTTGGCAGCGGTGGATTTGAACCCACGCCCTTTCGGACTGGAGCCTAATCCAGCGCCTTAGACCGCTCGGCCACGCTAACCTCAAAGTTTTTTCATACTTTTCATACCTTACAATAATCTTTACAATTCATTCATTTCACATTTGCAAACACTAATCATTTCAATTTCAAATCGACTCACAATTTCACCAAATCAAATCATCATCATCCTCATCAATACAATGTGTTTATAAGCTATCATTTTCCAATCAAATAATCTAAATGAAAAACACTCAAACAACAGCTTTTCTCACGACGACATCAAAGAAAGATCATATCGAGTGTTGAGCAAGAATAGCAACGAGAACATTTTCAAAACTTTAATTTCCTTCAATACGCAAAGTCAATTGAAACCAATTTTATCTATAATTCTTGGATGCATTTTATAAAAGTTGTCTAAACATTTCTCTATCTACAAATCATCATGAAAAGATGATTTTCAACTCATAGACATGTAAGAAATATGGAATTTTGAAAAACGAGTAAAAACTTGGCAGCGGTGGATTTGAACCCACGCCCTTTCGGACTGGAGCCTAAATCCAGCGCCTTAGACCGCTCGGCACGCTAACCTCAAAGATTTTTCATACTTTTCATACCTTACAATAATCTCTACAATTCATTCATTTCAATTTGCAAACACTAATCATTTCAATTTCAACTCGACTCACAATTTCACCAAATCAAAATCATCATCATCCTCATCAATACAATGTGTTATAAGCTATAATTTTCCAATCAAATAATCTAAATGAAAAACACTCAAACAACAGCTTTCTCACGACGACATCAAAGAAAGATCATATCGAGTGTTGAGCAAGAATAGCAACGAGAACATTTTCAAAACTTTAATTTCCTTCAATACGCAAAGTCAATTGAAACCAATTTTATCTATAATTCTTGGATGCATTTTAAAAGTTGTCTAAACATTTCTCTATCTACAAATCATCATGAAAAGATGATTTTCAACTCATAGACATGTAAGAAATATGGAATTTGAAAACGAGTAAAAACTTGGCAGCGGTGGGATTTGAACCACGCCCTTTCGGACTGGAGCCTAAATCCAGCGCTAGACCGCTCGGCCACGCTACCTCAAAGTTTTTTCATACTTTTCATACCTTACAATAATCTTTACAATTCATTCATTTCACATTTGCAAACACTAAATCATTCAATTTCAAACGACTCACATCACCAAATCAAAATCATCATCATCCTCATCAATACAATGTGTTATAAGCTATAATTTCCAATCAAATAATCTAAATGAAAAACACTCAAACAACAGCTTTCTCACGACGACATCAAAGAAAGATCATATCGAGTTTGAGCAAGAATAGCAACGAGAACATTTTCAAAACTTTAATTTCCTTCAATACGCAAAGTCAATTGAAACCAATTTTATCTATAATTCTTGGATGCATTTTAAAAGTTTGTCTAAACATTTCTCTATCTACAAATCATCATGAAAAGATGATTTTCAACTCATAGACATGTAAGAAATATGGAATTTGAAAACGAGTAAAAACTTGGCAGCGGTGGGATTTGAACCCACGCCCTTTCGGACTGGAGCCTAAATCCAGCGCCTTAGACCGCTCGGCCACGCTACCTCAAAGTTTTTTCATACTTTTCATACCTTACAATAATCTTTACAATTCATCATTTCACATTTGCAAACACTAAATCATTTCAATTTCAAATCGACTCACAATTTCACCAAATCAAAATTCTCATCATCCTCATCAATACAATGTGTTATAAGCTATAATTTTCCAATCAAATAATCTAAATGAAAAACACTCAAACAACAGCTTTCTCACGACGACATCAAAGAAAGATCATATCGAGTGTTTGAGCAAGAATAGCACGAGAACATTTCAAAACTTTATTTCCTTCAATACGCAAAGTCAATTGAAACCAATTTTATCTATAATTCTTGGATGCATTTTAAAAGTTGTCTAACATTTCTCTATCTACAAATCATCATGAAAGATGATTTTCAACTCATAGACATGTAAGAAATATGGAATTTGAAAAACGAGTAAAAACTTGGCAGCGGTGGGATTTGAACCCACGCCCTTTCGGACTGGAGCCTAAATCCAGCGCCTTAGACCGCTCGGCCACGCTACCTCAAAGATTTTCATACTTTTCATACCTTACAATAATCTTCTACAATTCATTCATTCAATTTGCAAACACTAATCATTCAATTTCAAATCGACTCACAATTTCACCAAATCAAAATCATCATCATCCTCATCATACAATGTGTTATAGCTATAATTTTCCAATCAAATAATCTAAATGAAAAACACTCAAACAACAGCTTTCTCACGACGACATCAAAGAAAGATCATATCGAGTGTTTTGAGCAAGAATAGCAACGAGAACATTTTCAAAACTTTATTTCCTTCAATACGCAAAGTCAATTGAAACCAATTTTATCTATAATTCTTGGATGCATTTTAAAAGTTGTCTAACATTTCTCTATCTACAAATCATCATGAAAAGATGATTTCAACTCATAGACATGTAAGAAATATGGAATTTGAAAAACGAGTAAAAACTTGGCAGCGGTGGGATTTAACCCACGCCCTTTCGGACTGGAGCCTAAATCCAGCGCTTAGACCGCTCGGCACGCTACCTCAAAGTTTTTTCATACTTTTCATACCTTACAATAATCTTTACAATTCATTCATTTCACATTTGCAAACACTAAATCATTTCAATTTCAAATCGACTCACAATTTCACCAAATCAAAATCATCATCATCCTCATCATACAATGTGTTATAAGCTATATTTTCCAATCAAATAATCTAAATGAAAAACACTCAAACAACAGCTTTCTCACGACGACATCGAAGAAAGATCATATCGAGTGTTGAGCAAGAATAGCAACGAGAACATTTTCAAAACTTTAATTTCCTTCAATACGCAAAGTCAATTGAAACCAATTTATCTATAATTCTTGGATGCATTTTAAAAGTTGTCTAAACATTTCTCTATCTACAAATCATCTGAAAAGATGATTTTCAACTCATAGACATGTAAGAAATATGGAATTTTGAAAACGAGTAAAACTTGGCAGCGGTGGGATTTGAACCCACGCCCTTTCGGACTGGAGCCTTAAATCCAGCGCCTTAGACCGCTCGGCCACGCTAACCTCAAAGTTTTTCATACTTTTCATACCTTACAATAATCTTACAATTCATTCATTTCATATTTGCAAACACTCAAATCATTACAATTTCAAATCGACTCACAATTTCACCAAATCAAAATCATCATCATCCTCATCAATACAATGTGTTATAAGCTATATTTTCCAATCAAATAATCTAAATGAAAAACACTCAAACAACAGCTTTCTCACGACGACATCAAAGAAAGATCATATCGAGTTTGAGCAAGAATAGCAACGAGAACATTTTCAAAACTTTAATTTCCTTCAATACGCAAAAGTCAATTGAAACCAATTTTAATCTATAATTCTTGGATGCATTTTAAAAGTTGTCTAAACATTTCTCTATCTACAAATCATCATGAAAAGATGATTTTCAACTCATAGACATGTAAGAAATATGGAATTTGAAAACGAGTAAAAACTTGGCAGCGTGGGATTTGAACCCACGCCCTTTCGGACTGGAGCCTAAATCCAGCGCCTTAGACCGCTCGCCACGCTACCTCAAAGATTTTTCATACTTTTCATACCTTACAATAATCTCTACAATTCATTCATTTCACATTTGCAAACACAAATCATTTCAATTTCAAACGACTCACAATTTCACCAAATCAAAATCATCATCATCCTCATCAATACATGTGTTATAAGCTATATTTTCCAATCAAATAATCTAAATGAAAAACACTCAAACAACAGCTTTCTCACGACGACATCGAAAGAAAGATCATATCGAGTGTTGAGCAAGAATAGCAACGAGAACATTTTCAAAACTTTAATTTCCTTCAATACGCAAAGTCAATTGAAACCAATTTTATCTATAATTCTTGGATGCATTTTAAAAGTTGTCTAAACATTTCTCTATCTACAAATCATCATGAAAAGATGATTTTCAACTCATAGACATGTAAGAAATATGGAATTTGAAAACGAGTAAAAACTTGGGCAGCGGTGGGATTTGAACCACGCCCTTTCGGACTGGAGCCTAAATCCAGCGCCTTAGACCGCTCGGCCACGCTACCTCAAAGTTTTTTCATACTTTTCATACCTTACAATAATCTTTACAATTCATTCATTTCAACATTTGCAAACACTAAATCATTCAATTTCAAATCGACTCACAATTTCACCAAATCAAAATCATCATCATCCTCATCAATACAATGTGTTATAAGCTATATTTTCCATCAAATAATCTAAATGAAAACACTCAAACAACAGCTTTCTCACGACGACATCAAGAAAGATCATATCGAGTGTTGAGCAAGAATAGCAACGAGAACATTTTCAAAACTTTAATTTCCTTTCAATACGCAAAGTCAATTGAAACCAATTTTATCTATAATTCTTGGATGCATTTTAAAAGTTGTCTAAACATTTCTTCTATCTACAAATCATCATGAAAAGATGATTTTCAACTCATAGACATGTAAGAAATATGGAATTTGAAAACGAGTAAAAACTTGGCAGCGGTGGATTTGAACCCACGCCCTTTCGGACTGGAGCCTAAATCCAGCGCCTTAGACCGCTCGGCCACGCTACCTCAAAGATTTTTCATACTTTTCATACCTTACAATAATCTTACAATTCATTCATTTCACATTTGCAAACACTAAATCATTCAATTTCAAATCGACTCACAATTTCACCAAATCAAAATCATCATCATCCTCATCAATACAATGTGTTATAAGCTATAATTTTCCAATCAAATAATCTAAATGAAAAACACTCAAACAACAGCTTTCTCACGACGACATCAAAAGAAAGATCATATCGAGTGTTTGAGCAAGAATAGCAACGAGAAACATTTTCAAAACTTTAATTTCCTTCAATACGCAAAGTCAATTGAAACCAATTTTATCTATAATTCTTGGATGCATTTTAAAAGTTGTCTAAACATTTCTCTATCTACAAATCATCATGAAAAGATGATTTTCAACTCATAGACATGTAAGAAATATGGAATTTGAAAACGAGTAAAAACTTGGCAGCGGTGGGATTTGAACCACGCCCTTTCGGACTGGAGCCTAAATCCAGCGCCTTAGACCGCTCGGCACGCTACCTCAAAGTTTTCATACTTTTCATACCTTACAATAATCTTACAATTCATTCATTTCACATTTGCAAACACTAAATCATTTCAATTTCAAATCGACTCACAATTCACCAAATCAAAATCATCATCATCCTCATCATACAATGTGTTATAAGCTATAATTTTCCATCAAATAATCTAAATGAAAAACACTCAAACAACAGCTTTCTCACGACGACATCAAAGAAGATCATATCGAGTGTTGAGCAAGAATAGCAACGAGAACATTTTCAAAACTTTAATTTCTTCAATACGCAAAGTCAATTGAAACCAATTTTATCTATAATTCTTGGATGCATTTTAAAAGTTGTCTAAACATTTCTCTATCTACAAATCATCATGAAAAGATGATTTTCAACTCATAGACATGTAAGAAATATGGAATTTGAAAACGAGTAAAAACTTGGCAGCGGTGGGATTTGAACCACGCCCTTTCGGACTGGAGCCTAAATCCAGCGCCTTAGACCGCTCGGCACGCTAACCTCAAAGATTTTTCATACTTTTCATACCTTACAATAATCTTTACAATTCATTCATTTCACATTTGCAAACACTAAATCATTCAATTTCAAATCGACTCACAATTTCACCAAAATCAAAATCATCATCATCCTCATCAATACAATGTGTTATAAGCTATCAATTTTCCAATCAAATAATCTAAATGAAAAACACTCAAACAACAGCTTTCTCACGACGACATCGAAAGAAAGATCATATCGAGTGTTGAGCAAGAATAGCAACGAGAACATTTTCAAAACTTTAATTTCCTTCAATACGCAAAGTCAATTGAAACCAATTTTATCTATAATTCTTGGATGCATTTTAAAAGTTGTCTAAACATTTCTCTATTCTACAAATCATCATGAAAAGATGATTTTCAACTCATAGACATGTAAGAAATATGGAATTTGAAAACGAGTAAAAACTTGGCAGCGGTGGATTTGAACCACACGCCCTTTCGGACTGGAGCCTAAATCCAGCGCCTTAGACCGCTCGGCCACGCTACCTCAAAGATTTTTTCATACTTTTCATACCTTACAATAATCTTACAATTCATTCATTTCATATTTGCAAACACTAAATCATTACAATTTCAACACGACTCACAATTCACCAAATCAAAATCATCATCATCCTCATCAATACAATGTGTTATAAGCTATAATTTTCCAATCAAATAATCTAATGAAAAAACACTCAAACAACAGCTTTCTCACGACGACATCAAAGAAGATCATATCGGAGTGTTGAGCAAGAATAGCAACGAGAACATTTTCAAAACTTTAATTTCCTTCAATACGCAAAGTCAATTGAAACCAATTTTATCTATAATTCTTGGATGCATTTTAAAAGTTTGTCTAAACATTTCTCTATCTACAAATCATCATGAAAAGATGATTTTCAACTCATAGACATGTAAGAAATATGGAATTTGAAAACGAGTAAAAACTTGGCAGCGGTGGATTTGAACCCACGCCCTTTCGGACTGGAGCCTAAATCCAGCGCCTTAGACGCTCGGCCACGCTACCTCAAAGTTTTCATACTTTTCATACCTTACAATAATCTTTACAATTCATTCATTTCACATTTGCAAACACTAAACATTTCAATTTCAAATCGACTCACAATTTCACCAAATCAAAATCATCATCATCCTCATCAATACAATTGTGTTATAAGCTATCATTTTCCAATCAAATAATCTAAATGAAAAACACTCAAACAACAGCTTCTCACGACGACATCGAAGAAAGATCATATCGAGTGTTGAGCAAGAATAGCAACGAGAACATTTCAAAACTTTAATTTCCTTCAATACGCAAAGTCAATTGAAACCAATTTTATTCTATAATTCTTGGATGCATTTTAAAAGTTGTCTAAACATTTCTCTATCTACAAATCATCTGAAAGATGATTTTCAACTCATAGACATGTAAGATATGGAATTTGAAAACGAGTAAAAACTTGCAGCGGTGGGATTTGAACCCACGCCCTTCGGACTGGAGCCTAAATCCAGCGCCTTAGACCGCTCGGCACGCTACCTCAAAGATTTTTCATACTTTTCATACCTTACAATAATCTTTACAATTCATTCATTTCACATATTTGCAAACACTAATCATTTCAATTTCAAATCGACTCACAATTTCACCAAATCAAAATCATCATCATCCTCATCAATACCAATGTGTTATAAGCTATATTTTCCAATCAAATAATCTAAATGAAAAACACTCAAACAACAGCTTTCTCACGACGACATCAAAGAAAGATCATATCGAGTTGTTGAGCAAGAATAGCAACGAGAACATTTTCAAAACTTTAATTTCCTTCAATACGCAAAGTCAATTGAAACCAATTTTATCTATAATCTTGATGCATTTTAAAAGTTGTCTAAACATTTTCTCTATCTACAAATCATCATGAAAAGATGATTTTCAACTCATAGACATGTAAGAAATATGGAATTTGAAAACGAGTAAAAACTTGCAGCGGTGGGATTTGAACCCACGCCCTTTCGGACTGGAGCCTAAATCCAGCGCCTAGACCGCTCGGCCACGCTACTCAAAGTTTTCATACTTTTCATACCTTACAATAATCTTTACAATTCATTCATTTCACATTTGCAAACACTAATCATTTCAATTTCAACATCGACTCACAATTTCACCAAATCAAAATCATCATCATCCTCATCAATACAATGTGTTATAGCTATAATTTCCAATCAAATAATCTAAATGAAAAACACTCAAACAACAGCTTTCTCACGACGACATCAAAGAAGATCATATCGAGTGTTTGAGCAAGAATAGCAACGAGAACATTTTCAAAACTTTAATTTCCTTCAATACGCAAAGTCAATTGAAACCCAATTTTATCTATAATTCTTGGATGCATTTTAAAAGTTGTCTAAACATTTCTCTATCTACAAATCATCATGAAAAGATGATTTTCAACTCATAGACATGTAAGAAATATGGAATTTGAAAACGAGTAAAAACTTGGCAGCGGTGGGATTGAACCCACGCCCTTTCGGACTGGAGCCTAAATCCAGCGCCTTAGACCGCTCGTCCACGCTACCTCAAAGATTTTCATACTTTTCATACCTTACAATAATCTTACAATTCATTCATTTCACATTTGCAAACACTCAAATCATTTCAATTTCAAATCGACTCACAATTTCACCAAATCAAAATCATCATCATCCTCACAATACAATGTGTTATAAGCTATAATTTTCCAAAATCAAATAATCTAATGAAAAACACTCAAACAACAGCTTTTCACGACGACATCAAAGAAAGATCATATCGAGTGTTTGAGCAAGAATAGCAACGAGAACATTTTCAAAACTTTAATTTCCTTCAATACGCAAAGTCAATTGAAACCAATTTTATCTATAATTCTTGGATGCATTTTAAAAGTTTGTCTAAACATTTCTCTATCTACAAATCATCATGAAAAGATGATTTCAACTCATAGACATGTAAGAAATATGGAATATTTGAAAACGAGTAAAAACTGGCAGCGGTGGGATTTGAACCCACGCCCTTTCGGACTGGAGCCTAAATCCAGCGCCTTAGACGCTCGGCCACGCTACCTCAAAGATTTTTCATACTTTTCATACCTTACAATAATCTTACAATTCATTCATTTCACATTTTGCAAACACTAAATCATTTCAATTTCAAACGACTCACAATTTCCACCAATCAAAATCATCATCATCCTCATCAATACAATGTGTTATAAGCTATATTTTCCATCAAATAATCTAAATGAAAAACACTCAAAAACAACAGCTTTCTCACGACGACATCGAAGAAAGATCATATCGAGTGTTGAGCAAGAATAGCAACGAGAACATTTTCAAAACTTTAATTTCTTCAATACGCAAAGTCAATTGAAACCAATTTTATCTATAATTTCTTGGATGCATTTTAAAAGTTGTCTAAACATTTCTCTATCTACAAATCATCATGAAAAGATGATTTTCAACTCATAGACATGTAAGAAATATGGAATTTGAAAACGAGTAAAAACTTGGCAGCGGTGGGATTTGAACCACGCCCTTTCGACTGGAGCCTAAATCCAGCGCCTTAGACCGCTCGGCCACGCTACCTCAAAGATTTTTTCATACTTTTCATACCTTACAATAATCTTTACAATTCATTCATTTCAATTTGCAAACACTAAATCATTCAATTTCAAATCGACTCACAATTTCACCAAATCAAAATCATCATCATCCTCATCAATACAATGTGTTATAAGCTATATTTTCCAATCAAATAATCTAAATGAAAAACACTCAAACAACAGCTTTTCACGACGACATCAAGAAAGATCATATCGAGTGTTGAGCAAGAATAGCAACGAGAACATTTTCAAAACTTTAATTTCCTTCAATACGCAAGTCAATTGAAACCAATTTTATCTATAATTCTTGGATGCATTTTAAAAGTTGTCTAAACATTTCTCTATCTACAAATCATCATGAAAAGATGATTTTCAACTCATAGACATGTAAGAAATATGAATTTGAAAACGAGTAAAAACTTGGCAGCGGTGGGATTTGAACCCACGCCTTTCGGACTGGAGCCTAAATCCAGCGCCTTAGACCGCTCGGCCACGCTACCTCAAAGATTTTTCATACTTTTCATACCTTACAATAATCTTTACAATTCATTCATTTCACATTTGCAAACACCTAAATCATTTAATTTCAAATCGACTCACAATTTTCACCAAATCAAAATCATCATATCCTCATCAATACAATGTGTTATAAGCTATATTTCCAATCAAATAATCTAAATGAAAACACTCAAACAACAGCTTTTCACGACGACATCAAAGAAAGATCATATCGAGTGTGAGCAAGAATAGCAACGAGAACATTTCAAAACTTTAATTTCCTTCAATACGCAAAGTCATTGAAACCAATTTTATCTATAATTCTTGGATGCATTTTAAAAGTTGTCTAAACATTTCTCTATCTAACAAATCATCATGAAAAGATGATTTTCAACTCATAGACATGTAAGAAATATGGAATTTGAAAACGAGTAAAACTTGGCAGCGGTGGGATTTGAACCCACGCCTTTCGGACTGGAGCCTAAATCCAGCGCCTTAGACCGCTCGCCACGCTACCTAAAGATTTTTCATACTTTTCATACCTTACAATAATCTCTTACAATTCATTCATTTCACATTTGCAAACACTAAATCATTTCAATTTCAAATCGACTCACAATTTCACCAATCAAAATCATCATCATCTCATCAATACAATGTGTTATAAGCTATATTTTCCAATCAAATAATCTAAATGAAAAACACTCAAACAACAGCTTTCTCACGACGACATCAAAGAAAGATCATATCGAGTGTTGAGCAAGAATAGCAACGAGAACATTTTCAAAACTTTAATTTCCTTCAATACGCAAAGTCAATTGAAACCAATTTTATCTATAATTCTTGGATGCATTTTAAAGTTGTCTAAACATTTCTCTATCTACAAATCATCATGAAAAGATGATTTTCAACTCATAGACATGTAAGAAATATGGAATTTGAAAACGAGTAAAAAACTTGGGCAGCGGTGGGATTTGAACCCACGCCCTTTCGGACTGGAGCCTAAATCCAGCGGCCTTAGACCGCTCGGCCCACGCTACCTCAAAGATTTTCATACTTTTCATACCTTACAATAATCTTACAATTCATTCATTTCACATTTGCAAACACTCAATCATTCAATTTCAAATCGACTCACAATTTCACCAAATCAAAATCATCATCATCCTCATCAATACAATGTGTTATAAGCTATAATTTTCCAATCAAATAATCTAAATGAAAAACACTCAAACAACAGCTTTTCACGACGACATCAAGAAAGATCATATCGAGTGTTGAGCAAGAATAGCAACGAGAACATTTTCAAAACTTTAATTTCCTTCAATACGCAAAGTCAATTGAAACCAATTTTATCTATAATTCTTGGATGCATTTTAAAAGTTGTCTAAACATTTCTCTATCTACAAATCATCATGAAAAGATGATTTTCAACTCATAGACATGTAAGAAATATGGAATTTGAAAACGAGTAAAAATTGGCAGCGGTGGGATTTGAACCCACGCCCTTTCGGACTGGAGCCTAAATCCAGCGCCTTAGACCGCTTCGGCACGCTACCTCAAAGTTTTTTCATACTTTTCATACCTTACAATAATCTTACAATTCATTCATTTCACATTTGCAAACACTAAATCATTCAATTTCAAATCGACTCACAATTTCACCAAATCAAAATCATCATCATCCTCATCAATACAATGTGTTATAAGCTATATTTTTCCAATCAAATAATCTAAATGAAAAACACTCAAACAACAGCTTCTCACGACGACATCAAAGAAAGATCATATCGAGTGTTGAGCAAGAATAGCAAACGAGAACATTTTCAAAACTTTAATTTCCTTCAATACGCAAAGTCAATTGAAACCAATTTTAATCTATAATTCTTGGATGCATTTTAAAAGTTGTCTAAACATTTCTCTATCTACAATCATCATGAAAGATGATTTTCAACTCATAGACATGTAAGGAAATATGGAATTTGAAAACGAGTAAAACTTGGCAGCGGTGGGATTTGAACCCACGCCTTTCGGACTGGAGCCTAAATCCAGCGCCTTAGACCGCTCGGCACGCTACCTCAAAGATTTTCATACTTTTCATACCTTACAATAATCTTACAATTCATTCATTTCAATTTGCAAACACTAATCATTCAATTTCAAATCGACTCACAATTTCACCAATCAAAATCATCATCATCCTCATCAATACAATGTGTTATAAGCTATATTTTCCAATCAAATATCTAAATGAAAACACTCAAACAACAGCTTTCTCACGACGACATCAAGAAAGATCATATCGAGTTTGAGCAAGAATAGCAACGAGAACATTTTCAAAACTTTAATTTCCTTCAATACGCAAAGTCAATTGAAACCAATTTTATCTATAATTCTTGATGCATTTTAAAAGTTGTCTAAACATTTCTCTATCTACAATCATCATGAAAAGATGATTTTCAACTCATAGACATGTAAGAAATATGGAATTTGAAAAAGAGTAAAAACTTGCAGCGGTGGGATTTGAACCCACGCCTTTCGGACTGGAGCCTAAATCCAGCGCCTTAGACCGCTCGGCCACGCTACCTCAAAGATTTTTCATACTTTCATACCTTACAATAATCTTACAATTCATTCATTTCACATTTGCAAACACTAAATCATTTCCAATTTCAAATCGACTCACAATTTCACCAAATCAAAATCATCATCATCCTCATCAATACAATGTGTTATAAGCTATATTTCCAATCAATAATCTAAATGAAAAACACTCAAACAACAGCTTTCTCACGACGACATCAAAGAAAGATCATATCGAGTGTTGAGCAAGAATAGCAACGAGAACATTTTCAAAACTTTAATTTCCTTCAATACGCAAAGTCAATTGAAACCAATTTTATCTATAATTCTTGGATGCATTTTAAAAGTTGTCTAAACATTTCTCTATCTACAAATCATCATGAAAAGATGATTTTCAACTCATAGACATGTAAGAAATATGGAATTTAAAAACGAGTAAAAACTTGGCAGCGTGGATTGAACACGCCCTTTCGGATGGAGCCTAAATCCAGCGCCTTTAGACCGCTCGGCCGCTACCTCAAAGTTTTTCATACTTTCATACCTTACAATAATCTCTTTCATTCATTTCACAATTTGCAATATCTTTTCATGATAGATTTGTATATAGAGAATGTTTAGACAACTTTTAAAATGCATCCAAGAATTTGATAGATATCAAGATGGTTTCAATTGACTTTCGTATTGCAAGGAAATTAAAGTTTTGAAAATGTCTCTCGTTGCTATTCTTGCTCAACACTCGATATGATCTTTCTTTGATGTCGTCGTGAGAAAGCTGTTGGTTTGAGTGTTTTTCATTTAGATTCATTGTATTGGAAAATTATAGGCTTATAACACATTGTATTCCGATGAAACTGATGATGATGTTTGATTTGGGTGAAATTGCCTGACGTCGACTTTGAAATCTGAAATGATTTAGTGTCTTGCAAATGTGAACCATGAATGAATCTCGTAGATCGATTATCTGCTAAAGGTATGGCAAAGTATGAAAAATCTTTGAGGTAGCGTGGCGAGCGGTCTACAGGCGCCTGGATTAGGCTCCCAGTCCGAAAAGGGCGTTGTTCAAAATTCCCACCGCTGCCAAGTTTTACCTCGTTTTCAAATTTCCAATAATTTCCTCTACATGTCTATCGAGTTGAAAATCATCTTTTTCATTTGATGATTTGTAGATAGAGAAAATGTTTTAGACAACTTTTAAAATGCATCCCAAGAATTTACATGAGGATACAAAGGTTGTTCAATTGACTTTGCGTAATTGACAGGAAATTAAAAGTTTTGAAAATGTTCTCGTTGCTTATTCTTCTCAACACTCGATATGATCCCATTTCTTTTGGATGTCGTCGTGAGAAAGTCTGTTGTTTGAGTGTTTTTTATTTAGACATTATCTTGATCGAAAAATTATAGCTTATCAACACATTGTATTGATGAGGATGATGAATGATTTTGATTGGTGGAAATTGTGAGTCGATTTGAAATTGAAATGATTGAGTGTTTGCCAATATGAAATGAATGAATTGTAAAGATTTATTGTAAGGTATGAAAAGTCATGAAAAAACTTTGAAGGTAGCGCTGGCCGAGCGCTCTAAGGCGCTGGATCTTTACTCCAGTCCCGAAAGGGCGTGGGTTCAATCCCACCGCTCGCCAGTTTTTACTCCGTTTTCCAATTCATATTTCTTACCATGGTCTATGAGGCTGAAACTCATCATCTGTTCATGGATGGAATTTGTAGATAGAGCAAATGTTTAACGACTTGTCTTTAAAATGCATCCAAGAATTCGTAGCGACTAAAATATGTGTTCAATGACTCTTGGTATCTGCAAGGAAATTAAGTTTTGAAAATGTTCTCGTTGCTATTCTTGCTCAACACTCGATATGATCTTTCTTTGATGTCGTCGTGAGAAAGCTGTTCTGTATTGGGCGTGCTTTGTTTTTTAATTCACGCTTCATTGGAACAATTACTCAGCCTTAACACTTGTCATTGCTCGAGGATGATGATGATATTTGGATCTTCTGGTGAAATTGTGCAGTCCGCATTTGAAATTGAAATGATTTAGTGTTTGCACAAGAGTTGACGACATGAATGACTTCGTAGACCGATTGCTTGTAAGGTATGGAAAGTATGAAAATCTTTGAGGTAGCGTGGCCGAGCGGGTCTAAGGGCGCTTGGATTTAGGCTCCAGTCCGAAGGGCGTGGGTTCAAATCCCACCCCCGCTGCCAAGTTTTTTACTCCGTTTTTCAAAATTCCAATATTTCTTACATGTCTATGAGTTGAAAATCATCTTTTCATGATGATTTGTAGATGAGAAAGTTTAGACAACTTTTAAAATGCATCCAAGAATTATAATATAAATTGGTTCAATTGACTTGCGTATTGAAGGAAATTAAAGTTTTTGAAAATGTTTCTCGTTGCTTCTCTTGCTCAGACACTCGATATGTATCTTTCTTTGATGGTCGTCGTGAGAAAGCTGTTAGTTGTTGAGTGTTTTTCATTTAGATATCTTGATTGGAAATTATAGCTTATAAACACATTGTATTATGAGGATTGCATGTGAATTTTGATTTGGTGAATTGTGAGTCGATTTGAAATTGAAATGATTTATGTTTGCAAATTTGTGAAATGAATGAAATTGTAGAGATTATTGTAAGGTATGGAAAGTATCGAAAAATTATTTTGAGGTAGCGTGGCCGAGCGGTCTAAGGCTGATTTAGGTCCAGTCCGCAGAGAGGGCGTGGGTTCAAAAGTCCCACCGCTGCCAAGTTTTTTACTCGTTTTTCCAAATTCCATATTTCTTTACATGTCTATGAGTTGAAAAAATCATGCCTTTTCATGATGATTTGTAGATAGAGAAAATGTTTAGACAACCTTTTAAAATGCATCCACAGAATTTATAGATAAAATTGGTTTCAATTGATCTTTGCGTATTGAAGGAAATTAAAGTTTTTGAAAATGTTCTCGTTGCCTATTCTTGCTCCAACACTCGATATGATCTTATCTTTGATGTCGATCGTGAAGAAAGCTGTTGTTTGAGTGTTTTCTTTAGATTATTTGATTGGAAAATTATAGCTTATAACACATTGTATTGATGAGGATGATGATGATTTTGATTTGGTGAAATTGTGAGTCGATTTGAAATTGAAATGATTTAGTGTTTGCAAATGTGAAATGAATGATTGTAAGAGATTAATGTAAGGTTGAAAAGTAATGAAAAAATCTTTGAGGATAGCGTGCCGAGCGGTCCTAAGGCGCTGGATTTAGGCTCCAGTCCGAAAGGGCGTGGGTTCAAATCCCACCGCTGCCAAGTTTTTACTCGTTTTGAAATTCCATATTTCTTACATGTCTATGAGTTGAAAATCATCTTTTCATGATGATTTGTAAGATTAGAAGAATGTTTAGACCCAACTTTTAAAATGCATCCAAGAATTATAGATAAAATTGGTTTCAATTGACTTTGCGTATTGAAGGAAATTAAAGTTTTGAATCGTCTCAGTCTAATTTCTTGCCAACACTGATTATACATATCTTTGCATGTCGTCGGTCGCAGAAACAGCTGCTTGTTGAGGTGCCTTTCTGTCAATTTAGATACTTTGATTGAGATTAAGTTTACACATTGGTATCGATGAATAAGAATTTTGATTTGGTGAAATTGTGAGTCGTGTTGAAATTGTAATGATTGAGTGTTTGCAAATATGAAATGAATGAATTGTAAAGATTATTGTAAGGTATGAAAAGTATGAAAAAACTTTAGGTACGCGTGGCCGAGGCGGTTTTAAGGGCGCTGGGATTCTAGGCTCCAGTTCGAAAGGCGTGAGGTTCCAAATCCCTCCGCTGCCAAGTTTTTTTACTTCGTTTTCAAACTTTCCATATTCTTACATGTCTTATGATTGAAAATCACTTTTTCATGATGGATTTGTAGATAGAGAAATTTAGACAACTTTTAAAATGCATCCAAGAATTATAGATAAAATTGGTTTCAATTGACTTTGCGTATTGAAGGAAATTAAAGTTTTGAAAATGTTCTCGTTGCTATTCTTGCTCAAAACTCGATATGATCTTTCTTCGATGTCGTCGTGAGAAAGCTGTTGTTTGAGTGTTTTTCATTTAGATTATTGATTGGAAATTATAGCGTTATAACACATTGTATTGATAGGATGATGATGATTTTGATTGGTGAGAATTGTGAGTCGATTTGGAAATTTGAAATGATTTAGTGCTTTGCAATGTGAATGATGAATTGTTAAGCATTATTGTACAGGTATGGTAAAAGCTATGAAAAATCTTTTGAGGTAAGCGTGGCCGAGCGGTCCTAAGGCGCTGGATTTAGGCTCCCAGTTCGCACAAGGGCGTGAAGCCTTCAACGATCCCCTCACGCTGCCAAGTTTTTACTCGTTTTCAAATTATACTTTCTTCACCATGTCCTATGAGTTGAAAATCATCTTTTCATGATTGACTTTGTACGATCTAGAGAAATGTTTAGGCAACTTCTTAAAAATGCATCCAAGAATTATAGATAGCCAAATTGGTTTCAATTGGAACTATTGGCGTATTGAAGGAAAATTAAAGTTTGAAAACTGTTCTCCGTTGCTATTCTTTGCCTCAACACTCGATATGATTTTTTTTTGCATGTCGGTCGTGAGAAAGCTCGGTTTGATTTGAGTGGTTTTTCCATTTAGATTATTTGCATTGGAAAATTATAAGCCTTATAACCACATTGTATTGATGAGGATGATGATGATTTTGATTTGGTGAAATTGTGAGTCCGATTTGGAAATTGAAATGATTTAGTGTCTTTTGCAGGGAGGTTGGTGAACCGATGAATGAATTATCAAAGATTATTCTTAAGTATGAAAACAGTATGAAAAATCTTGAGGTAGCGTGGCCGAGCGGTTTAAGGCGCTGGATTAAGGCTCCAGTATCGAAAGGGCGTGAGTTCAATCCCTCCGCTGCCCAAGTTTTTACTCCGTTATCAAATTCCATACTTTCTTACATGTCTTGAGTCTGAAAATCATCTTTTTCATGAATGATTTGTAGACTAGCAAGAAATGTTTTAGACAAGACTTTTAAAAAATGCATCCAATGAATTATAGACTAAAATTGGTTTCAATTGACTATTCCGTATTGAAGGAAATTAAACGTTTTGCAAAATGTTCTCGTTGCCTATCTTGCTCAACACTCGATAATCTTCTTGATAGTCAGATGAGAAGCTGTTGTTTGAGTGTTTTTCATTCTAGATTATTTTGATTGGAAAATTACTAGCTTATAACACATTGTATCGATAGGATGATGATGATTTTGATTTGGTGAAATTGTGAGTCGATTGAAATTGAAATGATTTAGTGTTCCAAATGTGAAATGAATGAAATTGTAGAGATTATTGTACAAGGTATGAAAAGGTATGTAAAATCTTTGAGGTACGTGCCGAGCGGTCTAAAGGGCGCTGGATTTAGGCTCCAGTTTCGAAAGGCGTGAGTTCCAAATCCCTCCCGCTGCCACAGTATTTTACTCGTTTCAAAATTCCATATTTCCTTAAACTGTTCACATGAGTTGATAATCCAATCTTTCATGATGATTTGTAGATAGAGAAATTTTAGACAACTTTTAAAATGCATCCAGAATTAGTAGACCTAAAATTGGGTTTCAATTTGAACTTTGCGTATTGGAAGAACTTAAAGTTTGGAAAATGTTCTCGTTGCTTCTTTGCCAACATCGATATGATCTCTTCTTTGATTCCGTCGCTGACACCAAAGCTTGTTGTTTTGAGTGTCATCTTCCATTTAAGATCTTATTTTGCATTGGAAAATTACTAGCGTTCATCAACACATTGTAATGATGAAGGAATGAATGATGATCTTTGATTTGGTGAAATTGTGAGTCCGATTTGGCAAATTGAACATGATTTTGTTTGCAAATGTGGTGGGGGAAAAAAAATTTGATGAATTATAAAGCATTACTTTTAAGGTATGAAAAGCTATGAAAATTTTAGTTAGCCGTGGCCGAGGGTTTAAGGCGCTGGGATTAAGGCTCCCAGTTAGAAAGGGCGTGGAGTTCAAATCCTGCTGCCAAAAAGTTTTTTTACTCGTTTTCAAATTCCAATATTTCTTAACAGTCTAATGAATTGAACAAATCCAATCCTTTTCATGACTGAATCCTTGTAGATAGAGAAATGTTTAGACAACTTTTAAAATGCATCCAAGAATTATAGATAAAATTGGTTTCAATTGACTTTGCGTATTGAAGGAAATTAAAGTTTTGAAAATGTTCTCGTTGCTATTCTTGCTCAACACTCGATATGATCTTTCTTTGAGTCTCGTGGAGAAAGACCTGTTTTGTTTGAGTGTTTTCAATTTAGATATTTGATTTGGAAAATTTATAGCGCTTTAATAACCACATTTGTATTGATGAGGATGATGATGATTTTGATTTGGTGAAATTGGTGGAGTCGATTTGAAATGGAAATGATTTAGTGTTGTTTGCCAAATGTGGAAATGAATGAATTGTAAAGATTATTGTAAGGTATGAAAAGTATGAAAAAAACTTTGAGGTAGCGTGGCCGAGCGGTCTAAGGCGCTGGATTTAGGCTCCAGTCCGAAAGGGCGTGGGTTCAAATCCCACCGCTGCCAAGTTTTTACTCGTTTTGAAATTCCATATTTCTTCACTGGTCCTATGAGCTGCAAAAAATCAAATCTTTCATGAATGATTTTGTAGATAGAGAAACTGCATTTTAAACAACTTTTTAAAAGCTGCCATCAGAATTATAGATAAAATTGGTTTCAATTGACTTTGCGTATTGAAGGAAATTAAAGTTTTGAAAAAATGTTCTCGTTGCTATTCTTGCTCAAAACTCGATATGATCTTTCTTCGATGTCGTCGTGAGAAAGCTGTTGTTTGAGTGTTTTTCATTTAGATTATTTGATTGGAAAATGATAGCTTATAACACATTGTATTGATGAGATGATGATGATTTTGATTTGGTGAAATTGTGAGTCATTTTGAAATTGAAATGATTTAGATGGTTTGCAAATGTGAAATGAATGAATTGTAGAGATTATTGTAAGGTATGAAAAGTATGAAAAATCTTTGAGGTAGCGTGGCCGAGCGGTCTAAGGCGCTGGATTTAGGCTCCAGTCCGAAAGGGCGTGGGTTCAAATCCTACCGCTGCCAAGTTTTTACTCGTTTTCAAATTCCATATTTCTTACATGTCTATGAGTTGAAAATCATCTTTTCATGATGATTTGTAGATAGAGAAATGTTTAGACAACTTTTAAAATGCATCCAAGAATTATAGATAAAATTGGTTTCAATTGACTTTGCGTATTGAAGGAAATTAAAGTTTTGAAAATGTTCTCGTTGCTATTCTTGCTCAACACTCGATATGATCTTTCTTTGATGTCGTCGTGAGAAAGCTGTTGTTTGAGTGTTTTTCATTTAGATTATTTGATTGGAAAATTATAGCTTATAACACATTGTATTGATGAGGATGATGATGATTTTGATTTGGTGAAATTGTGAGTCGATTTGAAATTGAAATGATTTAGTGTTTGCAAATGTGAAATGAATGAATTGTAAAGATTATTTAAGGTATGAAAAGTATGAAAAATCTTTGAGGTAGCGTGGCCGAGCGGTTTAAGGCGCTGGATTAAGGCTCCAGTTCGAAAGGGCGTGAGTTCAAATCCCTCCGCTGCCAAGTTTTTACTCGTTTTCAAATTCCATATTTCTTACATGTCTATGAGTTGAAAATCATCTTTTCATGATGATTTGTAGATAGAGAAATGTTTAGACAACTTTTAAAATGCATCCAAGAATTATAGATAAAATTGGTTTCAATGACTTTGCGTATTGAAGGAAATTAAAGTTTTGAAATGTTCTCGTTGCTATTCTTGCTCAACACTCGATATGATCTTTCTTTGATGTCGTCGTGAGAAAGCTGTTGTTTGAGTGTTTTTCATTTAGATTATTTGATTGGAAAATTATAGCTTATAACACATTGTATTGATGAGGATGATGATGATTTTGATTTGGTGAAATTGTGAGTCGATTTGAAATTGAAATGATTTAGTGTTTGCAAATGTGAAATGAATGAATTGTAGAGATTATTGTAAGGTATGAAAAGTATGAAAAATCTTTGAGGTAGCGTGGCCGAGCGGTCTAAGGCGCTGGATTTAGGCTCCAGTCCGAAAGGGCGTGGGTTCAAATCCCTCCGCTGCCAAGTTTTTTACTCGTTTTCAAATTCCATATTTCTTACATGTCTATGAGTTGAAAATCATCTTTTCATGATGATTTGTAGATAGAGAAATGTTTAGACAAACTTTTAAAATGCATCCAAGAATTATAGATAAAATTGGTTTCAATTGACTTTGCGTATTGAAGGAAATTAAAGTTTTGAAAATGTTCTCGTTGCTATTCTTGCTCAACACTCGATATGATCTTTCTTTGATGTCGTCGTGAGAAAGCTGTTGTTTGAGTGTTTTTCATTTAGATTATTTGATTGGAAAATTATAGCTTATAACACATTGTATTGATGAGGATGATGATGATTTTGATTTGGTGAAATTGTGAGTCGATTTGAAATTGAAATGATTTAGTGTTTGCAAATGTGAAATGAATGAATTATAAAGATTATTTTAAGGTATGAAAAGTATGAAAAATCTTTGAGGTAGCGTGGCCGAGCGGTTTAAGGCGCTGGATTAAGGCTCCAGTTCGAAAGGGCGTGAGTTCAAATCCCTCCGCTGCCAAGTTTTTACTCGTTTTCAAATTCCATATTTCTTACATGTCTATGAGTTGAAAATCATCTTTTCATGATGATTTGTAGATAGAGAAATGTTTAGACAACTTTTAAAATGCATCCAAGAATTATAGATAAAATTGGTTTCAATTGACTTTGCGTATTGAAGGAAATTAAAGTTTTGAAAATGTTCTCGTTGCTATTCTTGCTCAACACTCGATATGATCTTTCTTTGATGTCGTCGTGAGAAAGCTGTTGTTTGAGTGTTTTTCATTTAGATTATTTGATTGGAAAATTATAGCTTATAACACATTGTATTGATGAGGATGATGATGATTTTGATTTGGTGAAATTGTGAGTCGATTTGAAATTGAAATGATTAGTGTTTGCAAATGTGAAATGAATGAATTGTAGAGATTATTGTAAGGTATGGAAAGTATGAAAAACTTTGAGGTAGCGTGGCCGAGCGGTCTAAGGCGCTGGATTTAGGCTCCAGTCCGAAAGGGCGTGGGTTCAAATCCCACCGCTGCCAAGTTTTTACTCGTTTTCAAATTCCATATTTCTTACATGTCTATGAGTTGAAAATCATCTTTTCATGATGATTTGTAGATAGAGAAATGTTTAGACAACTTTTAAAATGCATCCAAGAATTATAGATAAAATTGGTTTCAATTGACTTTGCGTATTGAAGGAAATTAAAGTTTTGAAAATGTTCTCGTTGCTATTCTTGCTCAACACTCGATATGATCTTTCTTTGATGTCGTCGTGAGAAAGCTGTTGTTTGAGTGTTTTTCATTTAGATTATTTGATTGGAAAATTATAGCTTATAACACATTGTATTGATGAGGATGATGATGATTTTGATTTGGTGAAATTGTGAGTCGATTTGAAATTGTAATGATTTAGTGTTTGCAAATGTGAAATGAATGAATTGTAGAGATTATTGTAAGGTATGAAAAGTATGAAAAATCTTTGAGGTAGCGTGGCCGAGCGGTCTAAGGCGCTGGATTTAGGCTCCAGTTCGAAAGGGCGTGAGTTCAAATCCCTCCGCTGCCAAGTTTTTACTCGTTTTCAAATTCCATATTTCTTACATGTCTATGAGTTGAAATCATCTTTTCATGATGATTTGTAGATAGAGAAATGTTTAGACAACTTTTAAAATGCATCCAAGAATTATAGATAAAATTGGTTTCAATTGACTTTGCGTATTGAAGGAAATTAAAGTTTTGAAAATGTTCTCGTTGCTATTCTTGCTCAACACTCGATATGATCTTTCTTTGATGTCGTCGTGAGAAAGCTGTTGTTTGAGTGTTTTCATTTAGATTATTTGATTGGAAAATTATAGCTTATAACACATTGTATTGATGAGGATGATGATGATTTTGATTTGGTGAAATTGTGAGTCGATTTGAAATTGAAATGATTTAGTGTTTGCAAATGTGAAATGAATGAATTATAAAGATTATTTTAAGGTATGAAAAGTATGAAAAATCTTTGAGGTAGCGTGGCCGAGCGGTTTAAGGCGCTGGATTAAGGCTCCAGTTCGAAAGGGCGTGAGTTCAAATCCCTCCGCTGCCAAGTTTTTACTCGTTTTCAAATTCCATATTTCTTACATGTCTATGAGTTGAAAATCATCTTTTCATGATGATTTGTAGATAGAGAAATGTTTAGACAACTTTTAAAATGCATCCAAGAATTATAGATAAAATTGGTTTCAATTGACTTTGCGTATTGAAGGAAATTAAAGTTTTGAAAATGTTCTCGTTGCTATTCTTGCTCAACACTCGATATGATCTTTCTTTGATGTCGTCGTGAGAAAGCTGTTGTTTGAGTGTTTTTCATTTAGATTATTTGATTGGAAAATTATAGCTTATAACACATTGTATTGATGAGGATGATGATGATTTTGATTTGGTGAAATTGTGAGTCGATTTGAAATTGAAATGATTTAGTGTTTGCAAATGTGAAATGAATGAATTGTAGAGATTATTGTAAGGTATGAAAAGTATGAAAAATCTTTGAGGTAGCGTGGCCGAGCGGTCTAAGGCGCTGGATTTAGGCTCCAGTTCGAAAGGGCGTGAGTTCAAATCCCTCCGCTGCCAAGTTTTTACTCGTTTTCAAATTCCATATTTCTTACATGTCTATGAGTTGATAAATCATCTTTTCATGATGATTTGTAGATAGAGAAATGTTTAGACAACTTTTAAAATGCATCCAAGAATTATAGATAAAATTGTTTCAATTGACTTTGCGTATTGAAGGAAATTAAAGTTTTGAAAATGTTCTCGTTGCTATTCTTGCTCAACACTCGATATGATCTTTCTTGATGTCGTCGTGAGAAAGCTGTTGTTTGAGTGTTTTTCATTTAGATTATTTGATTGGAAAATTATAGCTTATAACACATTGTATTGATGAGGATGATGATGATTTTGATTTGGTGAAATTGTGAGTCGATTTGAAATTGAAATGATTTAGTGTTTGCAAATGTGAAATGAATGAATTGTAGAGATTATTGTAAGGTATGAAAAGTATGAAAAATCTTTGAGGTAGCGTGGCCGAGCGGTCTAAGGCGCTGGATTTAGGCTCCAGTTCGAAAGGGCGTGAGTTCAAATCCCTCCGCTGCCAAGTTTTTACTCGTTTTCAAATTCCATATTTCTTACATGTCTATGAGTTGAAAATCATCTTTTCATGATGATTTGTAGATAGAGAAATGTTTAGACAACTTTTAAAATGCATCCAAGAATTATAGATAAAATTGGTTTCAATTGACTTTGCGTATTGAAGGAAATTAAAGTTTTGAAAATGTTCTCGTTGCTATTCTTGCTCAACACTCGATATGATCTTTCTTTGATGTCGTCGTGAGAAAGCTGTTGTTTGAGTGTTTTTCATTTAGATTATTTGATTGGAAAATTATAGCTTATAACACATTGTATTGATGAGGATGATGATGATTTTGATTTGGTGAAATTGTGAGTCGATTTGAAATTGAAATGATTTAGTGTTTGCAAATGTGAAATGAATGAATTATAAAGATTATTTTAAGGTATGAAAAGTATGAAAAATCTTTGAGGTAGCGTGCCGAGCGGTTTAAGGCGCTGGATTAAGGCTCCAGTCGAAAGGGCGTGAGTTCAAATCCCTCCGCTGCCAAGTTTTTACTCGTTTTCAAATTCCATATTTCTTACATGTCTATGAGTTGAAAATCATCTTTTCATGATGATTTGTAGATAGAGAAATGTTTAGACAACTTTTAAAATGCATCCAAGAATTATAGATAAAATTGGTTTCAATTGACTTTGCGTATTGAAGGAAATTAAAGTTTTGAAATGTTCTCGTTGCTATTCTTGCTCAACACTCGATATGATCTTTCTTTGATGTCGTCGTGAGAAAGCTGTTGTTTGAGTGTTTTTCATTTAGATTATTTGATTGGAAAATTATAGCTTATAACACATTGTATTGATGAGGATGATGATGATTTTGATTTGGTGAAATTGTGAGTCGATTTGAAATTGAAATGATTTAGTGTTTGCAAATGTGAAATGAATGAATTGTAGAGATTATTGTAAGGTATGAAAAGTATGAAAAATCTTTGAGGTAGCGTGGCCGAGCGGTCTAAGGCGCTGGATTTAGGCTCCAGTTCGAAAGGGCGTGAGTTCAAATCCCTCCGCTGCCAAGTTTTTACTCGTTTTCAAATTCCATATTTCTTACATGTCTATGAGTTGATAATCATCTTTTCATGATGATTTGTAGATAGAGAAATGTTTAGACAACTTTTAAAATGCATCCAAGAATTATAGATAAAATTGGTTTCAATTGACTTTGCGTATTGAAGGAAATTAAAGTTTTGAAAATGTTCTCGTTGCTATTCTTGCTCAACACTCGATATGATCTTTCTTTGATGTCGTCGTGAGAAAGCTGTTGTTTGAGTGTTTTTCATTTAGATTATTTGATTGGAAAATTATAGCTTATAACACATTGTATTGATGAGGATGATGATGATTTTGATTTGGTGAAATTGTGAGTCGATTTGAAATTGAAATGATTTAGTGTTTGCAAATGTGAAATGAATGAATTATAAAGATTATTTTAAGGTATGAAAAGTATGAAAAATCTTTGAGGTAGCGTGGCCGAGCGGTCTAAGGCGCTGGATTTAGGCTCCAGTCCGAAAGGGCGTGGGTTCAAATCCCACCGCTGCCAAGTTTTTACTCGTTTTCAAATTCCATATTTCTTACATGTCTATGAGTTGAAAATCATCTTTTCATGATGATTTGTAGATAGAGAAATGTTTAGACAACTTTTAAAATGCATCCAAGAATTATAGATAAAATTGGTTTCAATTGACTTTGCGTATTGAAGGAAATTAAAGTTTTGAAAATGTTCTCGTTGCTATTCTTGCTCAACACTCGATATGATCTTTCTTTGATGTCGTCGTGAGAAAGCTGTTGTTTGAGTGTTATTCATTTAGATTATTTGATTGGAAAATTATAGCTTATAACACATTGTATTGATGAGGATGATGATGATTTTGATTTGGTGAAATTGTGAGTCGATTTGAAATTGAAATGATTTAGTGTTTGCAAATGTGAAATGAATGAATTGTAGAGATTATTGTAAGGTATGGAAAGTATGAAAAATCTTTGAGGTAGCGTGGCCGAGCGGTCTAAGGCGCTGGATTTAGGCTCCAGTCCGAAAGGGCGTGGGTTCAAATCCCACCGCTGCCAAGTTTTTACTCGTTTTCAAATTCCATATTTCTTACATGTCTATGAGTTGAAAATCATCTTTTCATGATGATTTGTAGATAGAGAAATGTTTAGACAACTTTTAAAATGCATCCAAGAATTATAGATAAAATTGGTTTCAATTGACTTTGCGTATTGAAGGAAATTAAAGTTTTGAAAATGTTCTCGTTGCTATTCTTGCTCAACACTCGATATGATCTTTCTTTGATGTCGTCGTGAGAAAGCTGTTGTTTGAGTGTTTTTCATTTAGATTATTTGATTGGAAAATTATAGCTTATAACACATTGTATTGATGAGGATGATGATGATTTTGATTTGGTGAAATTGTGAGTCGATTTGAAATTGAAATGATTTAGTGTTTGCAAATGTGAAATGAATGAATTGTAGAGATTATTGTAAGGTATGGAAAGTATGAAAAATCTTTGAGGTAGCGTGGCCGAGCGGTCTAAGGCGCTGGATTTAGGCTCCAGTCCGAAAGGGCGTGGGTTCAAATCCCACCGCTGCCAAGTTTTTACTCGTTTTCAATTCCATATTTCTTACATGTCTATGAGTTGAAAATCATCTTTTCATGATGATTTGTAGATAGAGAAATGTTTAGACAACTTTTAAAATGCATCCAAGAATTATAGATAAAATTGGTTTCAATTGACTTTGCGTATTGAAGGAAATTAAAGTTTTGAAAATGTTCTCGTTGCTATTCTTGCTCAACACTCGATATGATCTTTCTTTGATGTCGTCGTGAGAAAGCTGTTGTTTGAGTGTTTTTCATTTAGATTATTTGATTGGAAAATTATAGCTTATAACACATTGTATTGATGAGGATGATGATGATTTTGATTTGGTGAAATTGTGAGTCGATTTGAAATTGAAATGATTTAGTGTTTGCAAATGTGAAATGAATGAATTGTAGAGATTATTTTAAGGTATGAAAAGTATGAAAAATCTTTGAGGTAGCGTGGCCGAGCGGTCTAAGGCGCTGGATTTAGGCTCCAGTTCGAAAGGGCGTGAGTTCAAATCCCTCCGCTGCCAAGTTTTTACTCGTTTTCAAATTCCATATTTCTTACATGTCTATGAGTTGAAAATCATCTTTTCATGATGATTTGTAGATAGAGAAATGTTTAGACAACTTTTAAAATGCATCCAAGAATTATAGATAAAATTGGTTTCAATTGACTTTGCGTATTGAAGGAAATTAAAGTTTTGAAAATGTTCTCGTTGCTATTCTTGCTCAACACTCGATATGATCTTTCTTTGATGTCGTCGTGAGAAAGCTGTTGTTTGAGTGTTTTTCATTTAGATTATTTGATTGGAAAATTATAGCTTATAACACATTGTATTGATGAGGATGATGATGATTTTGATTTGGTGAAATTGTGAGTCGATTTGAAATTGAAATGATTTAGTGTTTGCAAATGTGAAATGAATGAATTGTAGAGATTATTGTAAGGTATGGAAAGTATGAAAAATCTTTGAGGTAGCGTGGCCGAGCGGTCTAAGGCGCTGGATTTAGGCTCCAGTCCGAAAGGGCGTGGGTTCAAATCCCACCGCTGCCAAGTTTTTACTCGTTTTCAAATTCCATATTTCTTACATGTCTATGAGTTGAAAATCATCTTTTCATGATGATTTGTAGATAGAGAAATGTTTAGACAACTTTTAAAATGCATCCAAGAATTATAGATAAAATTGGTTTCAATTGACTTTGCGTATTGAAGGAAATTAAAGTTTTGAAAATGTTCTCGTTGCTATTCTTGCTCAACACTCGATATGATCTTTCTTTGATGTCGTCGTGAGAAAGCTGTTGTTTGAGTGTTTTTCATTTAGATTATTTGATTGGAAAATTATAGCTTATAACACATTGTATGTATGAGGATGATGATGATTTTGATTTGGTGAAATTGTGAGTCGATTTGAAATTGAAATGATTTAGTGTTTGCAAATGTGAAATGAATGAATTGTAGAGATTATTGTAAGGTATGGAAAGTATGAAAAAATCTTTGAGGTAGCGTGGCCGAGCGGTCTAAGGCGCTGGATTTAGGCTCCAGTTCGAAAGGGCGTGAGTTCAAATCCCTCCGCTGCCAAGTTTTTACTCGTTTTCAAATTCCATATTTCTTACATGTCTATGAGTTGAAAATCATCTTTTCATGATGATTTGTAGATAGAGAAATGTTTAGACAACTTTTAAAATGCATCCAAGAATTATAGATAAAATTGGTTTCAATTGACTTTGCGTATTGAAGGAAATTAAAGTTTTGAAAATGTTCTCGTTGCTATTCTTGCTCAAAACTCGATATGATCTTTCTTCGATGTCGTCGTGAGAAAGCTGTTGTTTGAGTGTTTTTCATTTAGATTATTTGATTGGAAAATGATAGCTTATAACACATTGTATTGATGAGGATGATGATGATTTTGATTTGGTGAAATTGTGAGTCGATTTGAAATTGAAATGATTTAGTGTTTGCAAATGTGAAATGAATGAATTATAAAGATTATTTTAAGGTATGAAAAGTATGAAAAATCTTTGAGGTAGCGTGGCCGAGCGGTTTAAGGCGCTGGATTAAGGCTCCAGTTCGAAAGGGCGTGAGTTCAAATCCCTCCGCTGCCAAGTTTTTACTCGTTTTCAAATTCCATATTTCTTACATGTCTATGAGTTGAAAATCATCTTTTCATGATGATTTGTAGATAGAGAAATGTTTAGACAACTTTTAAAATGCATCCAAGAATTATAGATAAAATTGGTTTCAATTGACTTTGCGTATTGAAGGAAATTAAAGTTTTGAAAATGTTCTCGTTGCTATTCTTGCTCAACACTCGATATGATCTTTCTTTGATGTCGTCGTGAGAAAGCTGTTGTTTGAGTGTTTTTCATTTAGATTATTTGATTGGAAAATTATGCTTATAACACATTGTATTGATGAGGATGATGATGATTTTGATTTGGTGAAATTGTGAGTCGATTTGAAATTGAAATGATTTAGTGTTTGCAAATGTGAAATGAATGAATTATAAAGATTATTTTAAGGTATGAAAAGTATGAAAAATCTTTGAGGTAGCGTGGCCGAGCGGTTTAAGGCGCTGGATTAAGGCTCCAGTTCGAAAGGGCGTGAGTTCAAATCCCACCGCTGCCAAGTTTTTACTCGTTTTGAAATTCCATATTTCTTACATGTCTATGAGTTGAAAATCATCTTTTCATGATGATTTGTAGATAGAGAAATGTTTAGACAACTTTTAAAATGCATCCAAGAATTATAGATAAAATTGGTTTCAATTGACTTTGCGTATTGAAGGAAATTAAAGTTTTGAAAATGTTCTCGTTGCTATTCTTGCTCAACACTCGATATGATCTTTCTTTGATGTCGTCGTGAGAAAGCTGTTGTTTGAGTGTTTTTCATTTAGATTATTTGATTGGAAAATTATAGCTTATAACACATTGTATTGATGAGGATGATGATGATTTTGATTTGGTGAAATTGTGAGTCGATTTGAAATTGAAATGATTTAGTGTTTGCAAATGTGAAATGAATGAATTGTAGAGATTATTGTAAGGTATGAAAAGTATGAAAAATCTTTGAGGTAGCGTGGCCGAGCGGTCTAAGGCGCTGGATTTAGGCTCCAGTCCGAAAGGGCGTGGGTTCAAATCCCACCGCTGCCAAGTTTTTTCTCTGCTTCGGTTAATGCCATTGTTTTATTACTATTATTGTAATAATAAAACAAAACAAAGCACTCTCCAATTTGCCTCTACCTTTAAAATGAAGTTCTAAATACAATCTGACGCTATGAAATAGTTATATTCTTTTAACCCCGTAAAATTATTTATTAATAACAGACCAGCTATTATCGGCAAATGAATTTGGTAATGGCTTTCATCGGGTTGTAAGACATATTCGAAATATGTATAGATCACATTTTTACTTCGACCTTATTGAACAACGCATAATATGTGGATCTGAAATCATTAGGAGACAATTAGGTCATTTTGAAAAGGGCTGAATTTAACGACAATTAGACGTGTAGTTTGCAAACGCCAAGTATAAATATTCAAATTTTGTTAAAGCAGATCTTTAATCCATTTCGGTATTGTTTAAAATCTTCATATTGAAAAAGTTTTAGGGAATCATTTATATTACATTTATCCTCTTTAAAGTTCTGACTATTAAATCATTAAATCGACTTAAATCTAATGACAATAAATTTTATTTTAAAACTCGAAGAAATAATTCGGAATCAACTCATCTTAAACCCCATATTGATCTTTAATATCCCCTTAGATGTTGATAAAATTATTATGACTTATTATTATTATCGTTGTCAATATTATTGTTATTATTATTATTATTATTATTATTATTATTATTATTATTATTATTATTATTATTATTATTATTATTATTATTATTATTATTATGACTATTATTATTGTTGTTAATATTGAAATCATTATTGTGAATCCTATAATTAGTATTATTATTAATTTCAATCTGGTTACTATTACCATCATAATTATTACTATTATTATTGTTGCCATTATTAGAATTAGTAAGAGTCGGTGATGATAGATTGCATCCATAAGGATTCGATTCCTCGGAAAACCCTAAAATAGATAAAAAAAATTATAGAAAAAGTAGCAAAAAAATCAATCCTTACTTTAATATAGAAATTGCGAATACTATAATAAGTTGCCATGGTGATGAGTGGCATTCAGGATGAATTAAAATTAGGTTATACTTAAATTAATGATAAAGTATATAGTATGTATTATAATAACTCCTAAAAGCTTAATTTTTGTGGGTCATGGTGAAGAACCGTAGTATAAAATAGGAGGATCATGCATATACTAGTGTTAATTATATTAATTGGATAAAATATTTATACTTTACTATAACAGTAATAAAATTTAATTAATCTTATTTTAGGGACGAACAACTCAATATTTTAGGACCATAAAGTTTTTCTATTAGAAACATTAGGTTCAAATCTTTAACTTCTTTAAAAAGTAGATTATTAATATTATTATTATTACTGTACTTATAATTATTATAATTATTAAAATTATTATTATTATTATTATTATTATTATTATTATTATTATTATTATTATTATTATTATTATTATTATTATTTTTATTGATAATATTTTATTAGGTTATTTCTATTATACCTTCAGTATTGTATTATAAAACTGAATGATAACTTTTATGGCCCATTAAAAATAAATAGCATTGTTACTATTATATTAATATTATTATCATTACTTGTTCGAATTTTATTTTTCCCACCCTAGGTTATCTCGATAATTGCTACACTTTCCACAGTGATTTTTATTGATATTATAGTCCGCGACGAACTTAATGATTGTTGATTTCAACTAGAAATTATGGACGTTGATTTTGATCAATTAATACTATTCATGTACCTTGCCAATCCTATAGTTCCAACGAAAATCACTATCGTATCACATTCTGTCCCACGAGATCGTTATGACCCAAAATTTAACAAAAAAACAACTTCAATGAATAGGTTTACACCCATGTAAATTGATTGATAGCTACGAACGAAAATATAAAAGAATAATAGGGAAAGTTAAATGGTACTGTAACGCATTAAACCTGGAAGTTATTACCCGTATTAACATCTACTCATTAATTTTAATATTTTCATTATTACGTGATTACCCAACTTGAAATTAAAATCCTATCCTCTTATCTAGTGCAGGACAACAAATCGAACTTCGAAAAATTCCAAAGGGTCGTCGCGAGGTATCATGAAGAAGCAATGAGTCCCTTGCACAGCGCTGTAGACGCATGGAGAAGACATGGATCCGGCAGGATGAGACGAAAAAGCTTCATCAACAAATAACCCAACTAAAGCATTTATACGAGGAGGAACTAATTCTTCCCAGGTCACTAAAAGTGAAGATACGACAGCAGGCCTGTACCATAGCGACCTTGGAAACCAAGCTACAAATTCACACAGATCTCACCCCGAAGCCCGCATATGCCGAAACAGAATTGTTTCCGGCCAACGATAATATCATGGTCAAGGAAATAGCCTCCACCTCAGCACCTCCTCCGGAGCCAACCCAAATATTTTAAAGCAGGGCCTGAAAAGTATAGAGTCAACATATACGCCGAGGAGCGGGTATAAAATGAGTCAGGGTGCAGAACCCCAATAAATCAGTATTTACAAAGAAACAGAATCCCAGCAGAACAATCAATTCCCTATGTCAAATCAATATTCGAACAATCAAATTCATTCCCTGTTTGTCGAACAATTATTATTTTTTTTGAACAATATTATGAACAGTTATTATTTAATTGATGAATAACAATTATTAATTGGTGTGGATATTTATTTGTAAATAATTATTATTAGTTGATAATTCAATGTGGATATTTAATTTTATTTGAACAATTTCATTTTTATTTTATAGTAAATATGGGTATGGGTAAACAGTTATCATTTCTTGTAATAGAACAATTTTTATGTAATGTAAATAATTAATAGGAAATTTATTTTATTATTTTTCTTTTTGAACAATTTTTATTTTGTGCAATGTTAATAATTAAATTATTGAACAATATAAAATCCGCAAGCAAATATAAAAAAAATAAATCAATTTGGCAGAGCAAATAAAAATCAAACAAATTTCCCATTAAATAAGCAAATAAAAATGAAATGAATTCCCCCATTTATAAAGTAAATAAATAAAAAAAATTTCTGAAATGAATTCCCAAATTGAATAAATAATAAGAATAAATAAAATGTTATTAGAAAAATAAATAAACTATTTAACAACCCAAATATTTTAGTATAAATACTGAAGTATTTTTCAGTTCAATCGCCCACTAAAATCATTACCACAAAAGAAGTGATCTGAAAAAGGTAATCTTTGGAAGATCTTAAAATCGGACAGATTTAGTTCAACAAGATATTTTTTTTGCACGCATAAATAACACGCACCAACATACATATTAACAAATTACGTAACACGCACCCAAATTTCATCTATTGAATAAAGAGTGATTGAAAAGTAAAAAATTGGAAATTGTAGAAATTTATTTTGGTAAATTTTATTTATTAATAAATCATTTATATAGATTTGACTTTGTCTTTTGATTTATATAAGAGAACACCAGTGCAAGTTGAGACTCACTAAAATCGAGACCTCAACATCAGTACCCAGCATTATTCAATATTGTTTGAAAATATAAATTAACATTAATAATAATAATTCACTACATTAAATTTAGACAACATGTAATTTGAAAAAAAAATTTGAAAGTTCTTGTTAAATGTCCTTTACACACATGCACGGAATTGAAAATATATGATTAACACAGAAAGTTGCAATTCACACACATGCATGCCTCATACTTAAATGTCCACCGAAGAATTACGCATAGAATGAATCATCACCGGGATGAGTCATGCATTTGTCAACCAATCAGAAGCGACTGTGCTGAATGGCTCATATACCACTACTACCAGTGTGTCCAACGCGTCGATCGCGATCGACTGATCGATAGGGAAGAAATTTTAAGTCGATCCAGAGAAAATTTATATTTAAAGGAAAATTAAACTTAAATCATTGGTGGGTTTCTGGGTTTTGCTATTTTGAAACTATATGGTTGTTACCCAGACAACCCCATACAAATATCTTTCGCTTACCACTCGGCACCCGTTGCTAAGCAACGTTGGAACTGTGTTCGAGTGGGTGGATCGTCCGCGAAAAGTGAGCGCTATTGCTAATGCTATAATTGACCGAACGATCCATGGGTCCAACGAGCTGCCGATAGAAGGCCAGTGCTCCTCTTAGTCTCCTATCTCCTTCAAATGTTAACCTATACTGTTATATCATTCATTGTTATGTCCATTTCTATAGTCCTTCTTATCGTCGTCCGTGTTGGTGATTTTCTATGGCCTGTAAACCTCTTGGTTATGTTGAATATCCACACAGTATCTCTCTTACCCTTATCCTTATATAACTACAATGTTATATTATTGTCACTAGTATTATTATCATTACTACTATAGGTGTTATTCTATTCTTATTATTCTTATTACTACCATTACCATTATATTTATTATTATTATTGTTATTATTAAAATTACTATTATTATTATAATTACCAGTACAATTACCATATTCCTTACTATAATCATTATTATTCTCAAGTTTTTGTAGGGATTCGTCCTTATTCCTCAGCTTGTAAAAATATTTTACTTATATAAAAATTTAGCCTTACTCCATCCTTATTCTACAGTTTTCGACAAAGTATTTTTATTGATTTGGAAAATTTGAGCAGCGTTCCGCCGTTATTTTACAGTTTTATAAGAATATTATACCAACAACTGAACAACATTCCATTTTTCCTTTACTATTTTCGATAAGTATTTTAATCAATTCGGAAAATTTGAGAAGCGATCCGCCCTTATTTAATAGTTTCATGCTAAGTATTTTGATTATTTCCGAAAATTTGCTCAGCGTTCTGCCTATATTTTCCGTCTCAATTCGACATAATTTATTTATTTCTTATATATTATTTGAAAAATATTATTTTCCATGATTTTGGTCGTTCGGATCAATCTTTTTCCGATGGCTATTTATTTTAACTGTTGCAACGATTTCGCAATTTTAGCCACTACCCTTTCCCTTTCTTTGTCCTTATGATCTATGTATGTTCATGTTGCATTTAATGAGTGCCCACTGGACTACTCAGTGTTAGTGATTTTGAGCCGATTGTTGTTTAAGATTTTTATGTCGATTTTATCGAAATTGAGTACAAGAAAGTTGAGCCAAAAGACCCATTCTCAAGCTACTCTTTTTCGATATTTAGGTTCAATGATTTGACGTTTGGGTTCCTGCGTTACGCACGCCGGAACCTTCACGGACACACGTTATAGGCGGAGAGACCGTACTTACACAGCGTGACTAGTTATGTATTATTTTAATGTCTTGCATGTTGTGTGGCTGTGGACCAGAAAAGATGAATAAATAAATAAATGTTACCATACCAATCGGGTAGAAGCTTCGATGCAATAAAATATTTATTCATAAAATCGTCAGTATATATTGGCAATTTGCAGTAGCATAATTCATAACATTTCAATTTATAGCATTAGTTATCAATTAATCAGTTCATAGTCACCCATGCGTTTAGCTGCAACGCACACCACTAAAATAAAATTGATCAAAACAAGCCTCAAAGTGAGACTGAAAATCAATACTGAGAAAAAAAAGATTGTACACATAAGAGTGGAAACATAAGATTAAAAATTTGTCAAAACACATCAGTATATATACCTATAATTTGACCTTAACCTTGCGTGTTATTTTTATTGCGATTAAACAAATTTGACCTTGAAATTATTTGTATTATCTAAATTAAATTTTTATTAATTTCTTAATTTAAATTGGTAATTTATTTTTAACATTTTTAATTAAATTTATTCAACCAAAAATATTTTATTTTCACTCTTTTAATTCATTAAATTTTTACTTTTACATAAATGGTTATTTTACGGTCAAATTTTCTTGTTATTATTGTTGGGCCAGAACGTAAACGGCCTTGAGGAATGTTTTAATGGATCAGTAACACACACGCAAATATAACAAGCAATTTAAATAAACCTATTAAACACCAAGTAAACCCTATTAAATATGAGGAAAAAGAGAATTAAAAATAAAATAATAAACATAAAAATAAATTAAAATAATAACAAAACGCACCAAGATCCGCACGATACCTACACAAACATAACAAGAAAACACAACAAATTCGACAAAATTGAAAAATTAATAAAAGTTCATTAAAGTGGAATTTAAATCGGAAAATTTGAATTAGTAATAATTCAATAAAAATTCTAAATAAAAATTATTAAAGTAAATCAAAAAATAATAAAATTAAAGAATAGAATTTACTAGAAAATAACAAGGTCGAATTTTGTTTTAATGCATCAAATTTCACATGCGAGAAAAATAGGTTTATATACTGATCCATTTTCACATTAAAGTGAACCAATTTTGAAAGTGTTTTGTTTTAAAACCATTTTTAACCATTTTCAAAACCATTTTTCAAATCAGTTTTAACCGATTTTGAATATTAGACACTTATTTGTTTAAATCTATTTTCAAGCCAATTTTGAATTTTAGGTGAGAAATATTTATGTTGGAGCCCTCTTTCCACGTCACGTCCATAGCAACTCGGTAGAGCTCTGCTTGGCGTCGGCGTGGGGAGAGAGGTAATTTTGTTTATTTTGATGCAATATTATGCTATTTGTTATTTTTTGGTCAATGGAGGGTAATTTATGTTTGATTGTTATATAATTAATAAATATTATTGATAATAATAACCTGTTTTATATGCTTAATAGTTAAATAATTTTTCTGTCGAAATTTTTCCGGCCCACAGCCAACACATAACGCAAGTAAATAAAATCTACACACAAGTCAGATTCGTGTAAGTGCGTGGAATATCGCCAATGATCTGTGCCCGTGAAGACCCGGCGTGCGGAACGCAGGGTTGGAACGTCAATATTATCCCTATAGATGAAACGAGAAATAAGGAAGAAGTCTCTGGCTGCTTCCTCGTTTCTCCTTTCTATAAAATCGACCTAAAATTATCTCACACACGGCTAAAAATCATTCACACCGAGTAGTCCAGTGGGCACTCAGTAAATATAATATGAACACAATATGCGCCTAAGGCTTATTAAAGGGAAATGGTACGGGGAATAAACTAAATTGAAATCGTTGATTAATATTTTGAAATAAATTAGATAAAAGTTATTGGTACAATTAAATTAAATTTACTTTTGAAATAAATTAGTGGAAATTATTAAATAAGTAATTCAGTGATTTAATTAAATTAAATTATGGGTAAAGACTAAAGCAACTATTGATTACAAATAAAGTAAAAGCTAAAGTAATTAATTAAATTATTGTAACTTGAAAATGGAATAGTTATTGAGAAGAACAAATAATTCATCACTTTAGATTATTAGCTATTGATTAAAAGTAGACCGATCGTGGAGAAAATTACAAGTACATTAATTAAAGTAATGGTTAAGTGAAATTAACGTAGCCCATGGTTTAATGAACAAATTTTTCTTTAATGGAATTCGGGAATTAAAGCAAAATAATATAAATCCTTGATTAACAAAATCAATCCGTTGATTAATCTAATGAAAGTTGTTGATTAAACTAAGCGATTCATTAATTAAAATTTAAAATAACTTGAATAAACTAAGTTAATTCTCGGATGAAAGTCAAGTAAACCTTTAAGGAAAATAGAATGAAACTTGATTATTGATACTAGAATAATAATTTATTAAATTAAATTGGCGATTTGACAAATTATAAAGAGAAATAGGCAACGCGAGTGATGGAAATTAATCTAAATTATTGAGAATGAGATTCCTCGATTTGAACAAAATAACTTTCGGGTGAGAATAACGGGACTAAATAGTTAAAAATCAAATATCTTATTTAGTACTATACATTCCCAGATAAAAATAAAATAAGCGGAATAAGATAGTTTATTAATTAGAACAATTAACACAAATTATGAAAAATCAAGATTTAACAATAAAGACTTATATTAATATTACATGAAATGTTAAATCAGGAAGGCTTACTGCATGATTTTCTTTTGAATAATAAAAATTCCACATAAATTCTAAATACAGGAGATGACACCCGCTCGAAACCCACGATAGATGTAGTAGTTTTTCCTTAAAAGTGTTAAGGAAAAATATTCAACTTAACTGAAACATATAACTCACTATTCCACGAACGCACGATCTTGAAAGTTCACTTGTCTAAAATAAATTAGAAAATTACAAGTGATAAGATAAACAACATTTACTTACTGCCATTTCCGTCGATATAAACAATTCACTGTGATCGAATTGCGATTGACGTTCACTTCCTGCCATTCGATTCAACCACCAGCACATCCGTCAATATATTTATCGTCGATAATGGAATACGTCATTTGTTTTCACTCGACAAATCATGCACTCGTCCAATATCTTAGACGAAGATTTAATCCATCAATCCATGAATATTGTAGAAGCCCCTCAGACGCGTAAGTTTCAAATAATTTTAATAACCCATTATGATTATGTACGAGCCTTAGAAGCAACCCAACATCGGAACCACGTCATCCGCCGATGAGAAACTCAAGTTTGTAAGAAAACGTTCCAAATTAGAGACACCGATCGAACAAGTCACCCATGATAACGCATCGTGATACTCCCGTACCAGCTAAATCCCAAACTCCTGATTAAGCATGACAACCAATCTTTCATTTGTCATTAAGCCCCTGCAGCAATCCTAATTGATCTACAGCTCCATGAATATATAGATAACAAGTTCTACGCGAGAATCTCAGTCCCGATTACCTAGGAAAATGTGTTCGAAGAAAACTAAAGTGAAATTAAATCTGGTGGAAATTACGATACCGACTCGGCGACCGTCTCAAGTGCTTTCGTCCAAATTTTTCAATCGAATCGTTAGATCGTGATACCACATCCGACTTAAGTATTTTAACTGATCTAGGAACTAAACACTAAGTATAGATTTTGTAACCTTTATAATCGTTTTATTTTTTTTTTTATAAATCAAACGGTGATTGTTAAAATCACTTTAGTTAAAAGATATATAAATGTTTAATTATTTAACTATTATTTCATAAAAGATAAGACCACTTCATGTCCGTTCTACCCAGGAAATGAGGAATGTTCAAAAGTATTTTGTAAAGTTTTTTTTTTTTTTTTTTGGAAATTATTTAGTTATTTTTCTTTTAACTCATATTGATATTCGTATTTACCTATATAATTTAAATGTATACAAACTCAATAGGTTAGCAATAGATGAACCATTTGTAACCCAAATAACCAACGAACTGCATTTTGTTATTTTTCAACATCAGTAAAGATTTTCTCAAATGGCCCGTATGGCATGAGGACGCGTAACCCAGTAGCTGTGAAGTATCGTTCTCTCCTAGTTTCCCATGTATTGCCAGACCGGTTAATAACACGCGTTCAGCTTCGATGTCCCGTGAATTTTAACGCATTTGAATTTGAGTTAACCCAATCACTTCGTTAAACGACAAGAAATTTTTGTTCAATTGTGAACCGCAAGGCAGCCGTCCCCATCTAAAATACCAAAAGAAATATTAAATGAAAAATGCTAATCTCACCAATTTTTTCCATTCAGAAGAAACAGGAGCTATGGTCGAACTCCCTGCCCATGTAGTGGAACAATGGAGGCAGGCATGGAACCGGGTGTATCAAGAGCGATGCCCTGACATGCCTGCAGATGACCAGTATGAAGACATATCGCCGGAGGAATTCATGCGGCAGTTCCGGAAGCCGGGTGACGAGCCCAACCCTTCTCAGGACATCCTAACGCAAGCCCAGGAACTCCTGGAGGGCCTCCTTCAACAACAGCGCCAAGTCGAAGTAGATGTGGCCATGGCAACAGCACACCTGGCCAACGTCAAAGATGATCTGGCGGCAGGACGGTTAGCCAGCAGATACCCACCGTCGCCAAGACCAGTTCGGAACCTCAAAAGGCCAGTGTTCGTAGTCCCTGGCTATTCCCCAGAAGAAGGGATCAAGCGATTCCTCGCAGACGATTGACTATTGTGTTAATGATTGAACCTATTGTTATAATATTAGTATTATAGACCAATTCTCTTCTTTTATTATTATTGTAATTTTATTTCATAAATATGTTTGAGTTTAAACCCAATTATCATTAATAGTCATCATAAAAATTCAACTCTTATTATTCCAGAGATGGACCCCATGCAATTACTCCAGAATGAACTGAATCAGGCAAGGCAATCCAATAAGAAATTACACGAACAACTTGTTCAATTAGTGCGAGAAACGCAGCAAATAAAAGCAACATGGATCGAGCCCGCGAGAATCAAACGATTGTATCAAAAGCTAACTGCAGCCCAGAAGGGATGGACCGAAGAAAAGCAGTTAGTGCAAGGCCTACAAACCCAAATCAGGGGGTTAGAGGTAGCGTTATCCGCCTGTCAGGAAGGTGCAGCGGTGACCTACCCTCTAGTCTTCGCCCCTGCTCAGTTGGCCTATCGCGAAACGAACTCTTCTTCATCCGCCACCGTAGCTACTCCAATCACTTTGTCCACAGCCAGTCGACGACCTGGGCGTAAGGAGCGGGCTAAACGCCGAGCCGCTCGATCTTCCAATCCGTCAGCAATCCTATAATCTTTAGATAAATAAAACATCATTTATATATATTATGGTTTTTCTTGTGCATTTCATTGTTTTTTATAACATCTTGAGGGTCGAAGTAACACTGTGGAAGGGTTGAATACGCAGTAACTCTTATTTCATGGTTAACCTAACGTCGGTGAAATAAATAGATAAACAATAGAAACTAAAACGCAAGGGGACCAGATAATGTTAAAGCGAGCACAGGTCTTCTATCGACAGCTCGTGAACCCGAGGGTTGTCCGAGTAATTACAGTACTAGCGATAATACTCAATTTTCGCGGACAATCCACCACTTGAATACATTACCAACGTTGCCTAGCAACGGGTGCCAAGTGGCAGTCAGCATCATTTTGTATGGCGTTACGAGGGCAACCATAAGGATAAGCAAGACTCGAAACCCTGTAACCCACCATTATGTTATTTTTTATGTAAAGCTTTGTGCGGTTCTTGATGCATTTTGTATTTATTTTATTTTACTTTTATGTTTTTGATTTTATATTTATTTATATTCTCTCAAATTTTAAAGTGTTTAGTTGATGTTGTATGTTGTATTTTAAGTTATCTTGGTGCTGGGTTTTCGTGCTATATAGCTGATGCATTCAAACAATTTTCAAGGCCGTTTGTGTTCTGGCCCAACATCATTATAATTTTAAAACTATTTCAAATAACGTTCTTTAATTCTTTTCATTTGTTAACGTCGCTAAAATTTTGATTTTTTAAAAATACTGATTTTTAAGTCTTTTTTCTGTTGTGCAAAGTAGTTGTTTGTTAATAATATTTTTTAGTCGATCGACATTTGTTATGAAAATAAAAAGTATCTCGCTAGGTCGCAAAGATTGGGCACACCTGTACTACTACGATATCGATAGAATAATTATTGTAAATCTTAGTTTGTGTTCTTTTGACAATTTTATTCACACTCTGTTTTCATTTAAGTATTTATCATTTTAGTTAGGAGAATTCGTTGATTTTTGTTTTATAAAATATTATTTCTAAAAACGTATATATCGTTGTTGCAACAAAAAATTATCTCTAAATATCACAGCTCAGTTTTTTAAAATAGAATGATTGTTATTATAACCTTGGCTATACATCTATCCAAAGTTGCATAATTTAATTTATACGGATGACACCGTCACTAAGTGACGTTGGTAAAATACCAACTGGTTTAGATCTTAAAATGCTAAGATTGATACTCTATTGTTAAAAAATAACAGGCCGAACGTCCCAATTAATGTATAATTATTAATCTTTTATATACATAGTTGTATTTTAAAACAGAATATAAGTTTAAAAGTCCCATTCTCTTATATTTAACCATTTTCAATATTTGTGAAAACGGCAATACAAAGCCTTTCTCAGGGTCAGCGAACACTACAGGAGCTTAACGATAAAAGAACCTGAGCCATTATACTATTACCTTGCATCTACCACTTCTCAAGGTCACTAGAATAATGTCTAGACAATCTCACCGCAATTTTATTTACTTGGTAAGTATGCAACATCAAAAAAATAATATTTATCGAGGGCACACATGAATAAAAATTTACCGCAGTAATTGATAACACTAAAATTTGTTATGAAATACTTTTAAGTTTTATTAAAGCACGAATTAATTACGCATATATTATATAATTACATGAAATACTCAATCAGTTTTTTTAAAAACTTTCGTGCCGTTGAATAAAGTGGGGTATGATAGTGACTGTTTTTAGTGCTTTGTCACTCATATGAACTTAATTTAAATAATTTGGCTATTATACTTTAATTAAATTAATAAAATAGCAAAAATTAAACAATTACGTATTAGCATACAATATAAATGTTTAGTAACCTAAAACAATAAATTAATTGAAATTCTTAAAGCCCCTTTTACGAACAAAATTACAAATAAAATTTTGGTAATTGTTAAAAAATAACCAAACATAGAAATTAACTTTAAAAATAAATTTTTATCAAATTTGTTTCGATAAAATTAATTTCAAATAACAAGCTATTAAACACATTTGAACATAGGCATCTAATGATACTACAATATTATCATTGAACCACTTTTCCTAAAGCTAAAATAGTGACGGTATTCTAATTAGTGAATGGGTTTTTCGCTATACTTTGATCCATAAAAAGGTATATACTGATTAACAGCTTTCCAATCAGTCATGTAGCAAACTAGCATTCCTGCAGCGGTAGTATAAAGGAAAATATTAGGAGACCTGTGTTTTTCAAATAAAAAATTATTAGAATATTAATCAAGTGTTACCAATATCTAACAAGATGCTTGCCTCTTGGAGTTTTAATAATTTTCCAAATACCCATGAAATTGAAAATTGTATGCAGTTAAACAATTTTGTAAATATTACATATAATAATTTATTTTAAAATTTTGATGAGTTATTTTTGTACATAATTCCTATAAAATTTAACATAACTTATTTAAAATACAGTTTAATTCTAAAAATAAAAGTATATGTTTTTTTCCAACTAATTTTTGTAAATTAAAATATCAGACCCATAAAACATCAAATAAACCACTTCAAAATGTGAGAAAGATAGAATTAAAATATAAAATCAAAAACATAAAAATAAATTAAAATAATAACAAAATGCACCAAGAACCGCACGAAATTTACATAAAAATAACAGAATAACAAAGATTTGACCGAAAAATGACAATTTATGTAAAAGCAAAAAATTAATGAATAAAATTGAATTAAAATAAAATATTTTTGGTTGAATAAATCTAATTAAAAATTTAAGAAATAAATTGTCAAATTAAATTAAGAAAATAATAAAAATTAAAGTTAGATAGCACAAATAATTTCAAAGTCAAATTTTGTTTTATCGCACTAAATTAACACGCAAGGTTAGGGTCACTGAACAGGTATATATACCAATTCATTTTTGCAGAGTTTTAACACTTGTGAGGGATCACTTTTTCTCTTAAAAAACTCTTAAGTATTTTAACAGAAAAAGCAGCATTGTATCACAAGCTTCTGGAAGCAAGACTCGAGAACGGTTATATTTTGGAACTGTAGAAAATTGTCAAAGTAATCGTGAACGATGTTTGTGAGTATGCAAGTGAAATGACGCAATTATGTGAAGAGTGTTATGAACAATTATATGAGTTCGAGAATATGAATTTATTGATAAAAATGACTTCTGACGAAGCGAGTGAACAATATGAATTTCCGATTACTAAGTGAAATGCCACATAAACAGTTTTATGCATCGAAGCTTTTACCCAATTTGTATGGTAACATTTATTTATTTTTCGGCCCAGAGCCACACACCACCAAGTAATTAAAATCATACATCCCTATTTGAGCGGTGTAAGTGAGGTTCATCCGCCAATATCTCGTGCCCGTGAGAGACCTCGCCCTGAGTAACGACAGGCTCGAACGTCAAATCATTGAACTAAATAGCGAAAGAAGGTTGCTCAATGGTGGGTCTTTTGGCTCAACTTTCTTGCACTCAATTTCGATAAAATCGACAATAAATTTGAAACAACAATCGGCTAAAAATCACTAACACCGAGTAGTCCAGAGGGCACTCATTAAATCTAATATGAACATAAATAGATCGTAAGGACAAAGAGAAAGAAAGGGTAGCAAGGAAAATTTCGAAATCGTTGCAACAGTTAAAATGAATAGCCATCGGAAAATGATTAATCCGAACGACCAAAATCATGAAAAGGAATGATTTAAATAATATGTAAGAATTAAACAAAATTTTCTTTGAGTTGAGATGAAAAATATTGGCGGAACGCGGCGCAAATTTTCCGAATTAATTAAAATACTTTAGCGAAAATTGTAAAATAAAAGTGGAGAGCGGCTCAATTGTTTGTATAATATTCTGATAAACTGTAAAATAAGGGCGGAACGCTGCTAAAATTTCCGAAATAATAAAAATACTTTATCGAAAACTGTAGAATAAGGATGGAGAATGGCTAAATTTTTATATAAGGAAAATATTTTCATAAAGCTGAGGAATAAGGACGAATCCCTATTAAAAATTTAATAATAATAATGATAATAGTATGGATAATGGTAATTATAAGAATAATAATAACAATAATAATAATAATAGTAGTAGTAATAATAATAATAATAATAATAATAATAATAATAATAATAATAATAATAATAATAATAATAATAATAATAATAATAATAATAATAATAATAATAATAATAATAATAATAATAATAATAATAATAATAATAATAATAATAATAATAATAATAATAACTATAATGGTAATGATAAGAATAATAATAATAGTAATAGCAGTGAAAATGGATCAGAATAATACATATGGTGGGTTACAGGGTTTCAAATCTTGCTTATCCTCCCGATGACCCTAGTAACGCCATACAAAATGATGCTGATCGCCACTTGGCACCCGTTGCTAGGCAACGTTGGTAATGTGTTCAAGTGGTGGGTTGCCCGCAAAAATTGAGTACCATTGGCTAGTACTATAGTTGCTCGGACAACCCTCGGGTTCACGAGCTTTCGATAGAAGACCTATGCTCGCTTTATTCTGTCCCTCGTAACTATTCAGGATTAGGTTCTTATTCGACTGTGGAAAACTGAGACAATGATCCGGAGAGGTGATGAAAATGTTTATGACAATGTTGGCATACAATCATGTTAAAGAAACAATTCGACTAAGGCTGAAACTATTCTATTCGATTCAAACACATGTATATCATTTACTACTTGACGTTTGGGAGTTGTGTTGCGCGACGTCGGGCACGTTCCTTACGTCCCAGTCGACGATTGTTGGTTGGAGTGATGGGTTGTTCTGCTGGCTTGGTGGTTGTCTGCGGCATTTGGGTTGGGGCGAAGATGAGCGGATAAGTTACCGCCTCACCTTCCCGGCATACCGCTAGGGCGACTTCGAGTCCCCGAATCTGCGAGCGCAGGCTCTGGTTGAGCTGTCGCTCCTCTGTCCAGCCTTTCTGTGCTGCTGTCAGGCGGTGGTATAATGTCTTTACCTTCCCCGGCTCCTTCCAGGTTGCTTTAATTTGTTGGATCTCGCGGTTCAACTGAATAACTTGGGCCAGTAAGTCCTCATTTGCTTGCCTTGCGCGGTCCAATTCGGTCTGTAGGATCCTTAGAGAGGACATCACTGTAATTAAATGGGTTATTGTAACTTCAATTTATGATTAGTCGAGTTGAGTAGTCTTTAATTTTATCAAACAAATCAAGAGTTAATTCCAGTTATATGAGAAGAAAACACACAAATTTCTAACTATTATTAATCAATTACTACATTAATTTGTCTCTGTTATTTCAGTTGTCTGGGCAATACCGCTCTAGGCTTCGCTTGAGGGCTTCTACAGTGTAGGGTCGCCTGGTGTCTCGAACTGGACGGTGTGGATAGGCGACTGCGATTCGCCAGGCAAGGATGTGCTCCATCACGTTTGCAAGATACATCCTTGCCTTGACTACTTGCAAATCCACCCGCTCCTGCACCCGCTCCCACTGGGTGAGGAGGTCCTGTGCGTTGGAAAATATCTCGGCGGCTGGGTACTGTTGTCTTTCGGGTTCACAAGGGATGTTATTCTGGTTCAGTGCCTTCCGAGGAATAGGGTAAGGCCATTGTGATCGGAGTTCGGCCATGGCGCCTGTGGCCTGTGGTGTCTTTCTCGAGTACTTCGCGGTAGTTGTTTGAGTGGTAGTTTGATCGCGTGACATGACCTACAACGATATTAAGGATAAATCATTTGGTACGTAAAGCTTGAAATGAACTTTATTCAACCGGGCTACATGGGTTGATGGTCGTTGATTGTAGAAGCATCATGGCGGAATGGGTATCAACGTCTATCGGGAGTCGTGATGGTTATAGATCATTCCGAAAAAATTGTTTACGCCCGCGAATTGGACTCGTTATCAGCGGTCAAAGAAATCTAACTTATGACGATCAATATACTGTACTCTACGGTTGTTTTAGGTTGACTTCTAGTTCATAGCCTAAATAATATTCCTCGCGGTTAAGTTATTGAATGTATCCTGTATCTGAGTAACCAGTGATCGGTACAGCTTTGGAGGGTCGGACTATATCGGTGTCTAGGAATTATTTGATGTAAAAGCATTTCAACATCCATTCGAGTTTATGTCTGTAACATTTAGAAGCACTAGGGAATAACTTATTTCTCGGACTTTCAAGTACTCACGGGTGTTCTTGCTTGGAAGATTCGAGAGGGCGGAGAAATTAGTAGTTTGGGAATCAATATCTGAGTTGGGAATACTATTAAGAGGGGTGGTTACAGTTAGGTAAATGCTTAGATCTTTATTGGAACTGAATTATGAGGGTTATTATTTATTACGGATTTATAACACTATACTCGAAATTATTTATTTACTGAAAAGGATGTTTCAAATCGATAGTGGCGTGTTTCCGTTGGTTAATTTTGTACGTTGTTAGTAATGATTGACCGGATGTCCGGTCAGATGGAAATGTGGTTGATCGTCGGTGGGCTTTAGATTTAGTAGGAACTTAGTCCGGATGTTTACTAATTAGCGTTGTTGGTAGATTGGTGCAATTTCCGTCCTAATTTCAGTATCCGGCATATTTCCGCTGTTTGGTCGATTGGATACACTGCTAGATCGCGGCATTTTTAATAGTTCTGAACGTGTTGAAATCTTGGTTGCATTTACTCGATTTATGTTCTAACTTTTTGGAATGTTTTATTATTTCACTCTATCGGAATTTTTAGCTTTATCGACATGTTGGTGGTACGTCTATTAGCGCCATTGGATTTTACTAATGCTTAACATTATCACTCCGATGTTATCAATTTTCAAGGTTTTCATGTTATGGAAGATAAGCTGATTTCGGTATGATTTTTATTTGATTCATATATTACATTTTTAACCGTTAGGTTTAAACAAATATTATCGTGAAAATGATTTGGTTCTTTCTCACCGCGATTTAAGCTATTCCTTTTAATGATGCTACAAAGTTTAGTAACTCCTTTAACAGTAATTTTGTGTCAATAAACTGCTGTTCAATTTTTTAGTTGCAGATTTGTTTAACTTTATCTTAAAGATTTTTAGTTTATAAATTACCCATTTTCATCCTATAATCATCGTATTTCAAATTCGAATGACTTAAGTTAAAAAATTACCTTAATAAATTATCTAAAAGGAAATGTTCAACTCGAGGATTATTTAATATTCATTAGCCAATACACTACTTTTAAGCGATGAGTTATTTTGGTTTCAATTAACTAGAACTGTGGTTTGAAGTGACGAATTGCTTTTACTTTGATGGACGAATTACCCTAGGTTAGCCACTGAATTTATCCACGAGTGAATTTACTATTAATCTATTTTATTTACCCTATTTTTGCTCCATGAATTAATATTAATTTACCGAAAACTTTGTTTACGAATCAGTACATTTTACTACTTTTAACGATTTATATTAATTACAATCCCTCGAATAAAGTATTTTAAATGATAGTCTAATTCATCTTTTAAATTGTTTCATTATTTTTAACCAAAGCTATGTTTACTCTTACTCGAAGATTTATAGGGTTATTTTTATTTCTTTAATTTTTTCAATCAATTAACTTAACTTTTAACTAATGCAATGCTTATTTTTACTCCGTAATCATTAAATGATTTAATTGAATCAATAACTACTTTTTAAGAGATTTTTCTATTTTTGATTATTTTAGCACACCGATATCAATTTACTTCTAATTTATTTATATCAACGACTTCGATTTAATTTATTCCCGTACCCTTTCCCTTTAATAGACCTTAAGCGCAATTTGTGTTTATATTATATTTACTGAGTGCCCACTGGACTACTCGGTGTGATGATTTTAAGCCGTATGTACTATAAATTTAGGTCGATATTACAGAATTGAGAAACGAGGAAGCAGCCAGAGACTTATTCCTTATTTCTCGCTTCAGCTATGGGGATAAATATTGACGTTACGACCGCTGCGTTGCGCACGCTGAGTCTTCACGGGTACATATCATTGGCGATTCTCCACGCACTTACATGCATCTGTACTATGTAGATTTTACTATCTTGCGTTATGTGTCGGCTGTGGGCCGGAAAAATTTCGACATTTTAATTTATAAAAGCATATAAAACAATTTATGTAGATAATATTTATTAATTATAAATGACAATAACTAATTACCCCTTTTCACCATTCCAAAAATAAAAATCATCATAATATAACATAAATACCACTCTCCCCACGCCGACACCGAGCAGAGCTCCATTGAGATGCAAGGAACGTGACGTGGAAAGAGGGTTCCACCATAAATATTTCTCACCTAAATGTGCTGAAAGAAAATTCTGAATAAAATGGTTGAAATGGTTTTAATCAGTTGAAAAATGGTTTTTAAACAATTCTCACGAATGGTTCTAAAAATGGTTAAGTTAAATGTGAAAATGGATCAGTATATATACCTAATTTTTTGGTGTGTGAAATTTGATGTAGTAAAACAAAATTCGACCTTGTTATTTTCTAGTAAATTCTATTCTTTGATTTTAATATTTTTTTGATTTATTTTTATAATTTTTCATTTAGAATTCTTATTGAATTATTATCAATCCAAATTTTTCAATTTAACTTTCACTTTAATGAACTTTAATTGATTTTTTCAATTTCGTCGAATTTGTTGTGTTTTCTTGTTGTATTTGTGTAGGTATCGTGCGGATCTTGGTGCATTTTGTTAATATTTTAATTTATTTTTATGTTTATTAATTTATATTTAATTCTTTTATTTCTCAGATTTTATATGGTTTAATTGGTGTTTTCAGGTTTATTTGAAGTGCGTGTTATATTTTCATGTGTGTTTCTGATCCATTTAAACATTTTCCAAGGCCGTTTACGTTCTGGCCCAACACATATAATAGTAATAATGAAAATGCTAGTAACAATAATAGTTGGCATAGTGGTTATAATAGGCATGAGGATAAGAGAGATACTATGAGTATATTTAACATAACAAATGGTTTATAGGCCATGGTAAAAATCTATAATACGAACAACGATAAGAAAGACTATGGGAACGGACGTAATGAAAAATGATATGGATTGACATTTAAAAGAAATAAAAGAAGAATGGGACCTAAAAATCGAAATCGAGCACAGGCCTTCCATCGGCAGCTCGTTGAACCCATGGATCGTTCGGTCAATTATAGCATTAGCAATAGCGCTCACTTTTTGCGGACGATTCACCCACTCGAACACAGTTCCAACGTTGCTTAGAAACGGGTGCCGAGTGGTAAGCGAAAGATATTTGTATGGGGGTTTGTCTGGGTAACAATCATATAGTTTCAAAATCGCAACACCCAGAAACTCACCAAATGCATTAGAAAACTCAAACAAATATTAAATTGAAAGAATCAAATATTGGTATGTCAGGAATAAACCTTTGATGTATATAAGAAATATACTATTGGTGGGTTTCTACGGGTGAAGAGACTTGACCTAGAATCACCCAGATAATCATTTTGACCACTTGTTACCCGTTTCTGGGCAATGTTGGCACTGTAAAAATTAGTTTTGCACCCACCATAAGCGAGCTTAATTAACAGGATTATTATTGCTCTGACGTACCGCCGGTCCGAAAGCTATCGATAGAAGGTATGTGCTCTTCTTTCAATTGATTCGGTCCAGTCACTCCTGACCGATTTCTGTGGCCTTGTTAGGCCAGAAAAAGGTGATGCTGAAATTTGTTTAATCGGACATAACACTAAAACAAGGATCAATATAACTTAAAATACAACATCAAATAAATACCCAAACATTTGAGAAAAACATAAATAAAAATAAAATAAAGAAACATAAAAGTGAAATAAAATAATTCAAATGCACCAAGAATAGCACGAAATTCATATAGTTAAAACAAGATAACACAGAAACTTACCAAAAAATAAGGGCGGAACGCTGCTCAAATATTTGAAAAAATACTTTAATAACTAATGGGTAAACATGACAAATAGATATAGAAATTATAGAAATAGACGATTAAGGACCAATATATAGAAAGATAAAGACGTAAGACCTTCCATCGACAGTCAAAAACTCGAAAGTGAAAATATCATAAGGAGTAGTTCTTGGTAATCACTATGGGTACATAGGAGGGATAGAATAATAATCTTGATGGCGTTTAGGTTGGAGTCACACGAAAACCCTAGAAAAAAAAATAAATATCAACCCTATTCTGAAAATCAGTTATTCTGAAGAATAGAACTATCGGCAATTATTTCTTTAAAGGACTCGTATCTCTAAGTAATAAATACTAAGTAAATATATTCAAGCCCTGGAAGAGGGGATCAGAAGGGTCATTTGACATGAGTGTTCGAGTTCGGTTTGCCTTTCCAAAATATTACTAATAATACTATTAGAAACTATAAAAAAGAATAAAAAAATAAACGCCAATAATTAAAAATAAAATAAAATATTTAACGAACAAATTAAATTAACTAAGAAAGAACATCTCCAGGAAAGTAAAGAATTAAAAATTAAACAAAAACATTAAAAGTGAGCAAATAAGAGCTCAAACAAATATAATTAGTCGCACATACGCATAAAAATAGTATAAATACATTGTATAAACTCATAATTTTTAACCTTAAAAACTTGACAAAAACTTAACTTATAAATTTTCATCGATATTTGTTGTAATTCAACCATTGAATCGTAAGTGAAGTTTTGTTTGTAATATACTTTGTATCATCGTATGTTATGTTTTTAATTTATGTGCATATTTGTAGTGAATTTTTGAGTCCGTACTAATTTTTAAATATTTTATTTAAAATCTCATATTACATGTACGTCAGTTAATCGGAAGTCCCGAAAGACAGTAATGTTACGGCTGTTAACAGACATGAAGTAAGTCTAAGCAGACTAGCTTCTGGTGCTTCCATCGACGTGCGAACGTTTAGGTTACAGCGCACTAAACGGAAACGCAGTCCGTTAGTCGGAAACTGGCTAGGGTTAGCGGAAGAACTGTTTTCTCCAGTCAGTACTGATTAAAATTCGATTTAAAATTCATAGCACAATATAAAAGAACTAAGGCTATCATGGCAACTTTTCATTATATGTATCAAAACTTACTATAAGACGACTGGGATCAAATAGGAATGTATTTCAACAGCAATTTTTAATTATATTGAATTGCGGGTTTTTGTTCAACTGGTAATAGATAAATTAATGCGATGTTTTTGATTTAATGATAAACATGATTTTTGTTTCTATGGATGAGATCATTGCATGACAGTACACAGCCTAATTGACAAAAATGAACCTCAAAACCCATCAAAAATCACCACTAGGTTGACAAGTACGATAGTTATCGAGACCCTAGGTATAACTCAACGCTGAAGTACGACCGAATTTCTTCATTAATTAATTAACTGACTATCCAAATAGCCGGATAAATATTCAGCACGACTAATCCGCGAAAGCTGATTTACCAAGCACATTCCAGCAAGTGTAGCCAAGAAATTCCACGACCATGAATGCATTTAGTATGAGAATTGACAATTCCAGTTGTTTTATTTACTACATTAAATTTAAATCATTTTCGACCTGCACATTAATTTCACGAACTAAGACTGCAGCACCTAAATCAATACGTCAGCAAAATTGTAAATAATAAATCGAAGGTCTTATAACTGAAATCATCTAATAAACCGGATCTTACTTTTCGTAAATTGATTCGGGAAAATCAATGATCCGTGATAAACTACCTTGGTAAATAATCAGATGTCAACGCAAACTTCCACTTCACAAAGTAATCAAACTCGGCAGGCCAGTTACTTTGACAAATCACCAAATCACAACGAATAAATAAAATTTTCAAAATAATCAGCTATTGCAAAAATTAATAATTGTAAACAATAACACATCAGTGAAGAGATCAAATTGGATAATTTTCTCCTGGTCAAACGATTTGACGACATTGGAAGTTGAGACCGATTGTTGAGTTGGAGGAAACGCCCGGGAATAATTCGCAGGGAAGGGCGTGACTACGAGCCACCCAGCTGCAAAGTGCTGGTACAAGTTTCCTGGCAATGAGTAATATCCAGTTTCCGTCGAGGTAGATTAGCAAGCCTTATTTTCCAAGCACATCCATCACTATGACCTTAATAAGAAAATTAATGAACCAACCTAAACAATGATTCCTCATTAAATCAGGATGACCAGATGATTCTGTCATTCCGAAGAGTCGAAGAAGGAGCCGAACACAAAAGATGATATTATTAAATGGGGAAGTTAGACCACCATTCATTTTCATTTTCTGAAAATCTGCCCGAGCAGTGCATGCCTCCAAAACGTGAGAGAATGCTGGGTGCAACTATTTATATAAATAGGAAAATCAGCCTGTCGTCAGCGGAAGGACAAATCGATTTACGGTGTGTCATAGAAGTGATGGCAATTTTAACAGGGAATTGATAAATCCGATTTAGCCCCGTGGATTGATCCAACCAACACTGAAGGATTATCGGGATAGAACAGCGAAACGTAGACATTTAAACATGTACGCACATGAATACCTCCACATTGGTGATCGCCACACACAAACACTACAATCACTAGACAATGAATGCCTATCCCACGGAAGTGGCATGCAAAGAAAATAAACCCATGCAATTAAATACACAATAAAGGATAAAAATAAACTTATGAAGACCTTCTTTTAACAACTCCATGAAAAAAATGTCAACACCTGTCACTCTTGATGACTTAATGCTATATTAAAAATCAATCTAATAAATGAAATAGTGAGCAGGAATTAAAACTACAGTGATACAGAAGACATTATCGTTGAAACGCCTAAGAAGCGCCACGTCAACACTAATTGATATATAAGTCAACTACTATCCTAATAATCATTGCAAAAGCGAGTCGCACCAGAAACTGTAAACAATAAATTTAATCTACATATCTGTTGAGACCATTGGAATTCGTGGTAACAATACATCTTCCCATTGAATTTGCCATTCAAAATTATGGCTTAGATAAAATTTTTCATAATGTTTTTTTACCTAAAGTCTCGTATCGTTACAAAGTTGTGGTGATTTGATGTTTCGGAGAAAAATGATAGGCACTCAAATTTTCAATATTAAAATGTGCAATGGAACACCTGGAAAATCCAATGAATTCAAGAATTCCGTTGGGTAATTGACAATTTCGTCTTGATTCATCACGGTATCGATGCTGTCGCTTCTCCTGGTATTCCCCTTTGAATTTTGAAATTGATGGCATTCTCATCATTGTTGGTAGCGGCTAATATTGCACGTGAACTGAGCCACTGATGGTTTTTGTAATTTAGAGTGATATTTGGGAAAGCTTGTTGAATCAATTCATCTATAATTGATGCCATCTTACAAAGGTTTGATGGCAATGTGATACATTGCGTAGATCTATCGATTACCATCTTCCCATTCCCAATATTCAGCAATTGTTTTGCTAAACGTTACATACTACACAATTTTAAAATTTCCAAATTAGTAAAACAATGATTAAAATAAATATTTTTAATTTTTACCTGTAAATAAATGCACATAAATGAATAAATAAATAAATATTTAATTTATTTGATTTTCAAAATTTGGTATATTATTACATACTACATAATTTAAAAATTTTTCAATTTAGTAAAATTAAAATAAATATTGAAATTTAAATAATTCAGCTAACTGCACTTATTTAAGGTGACAATATTTAAAAAATATTTATACCTAAAACCTTCGACATAGTGTACTCAATACAGGATTTACTCAATATAAGATTTACTCATACAGGACAAACAAACAAACAAACATTGAATTATATATATTATAAGGACTTTTTTTGTTTTTCACCTCTGATTTCTTTATAAATGACATAATATTTTCTACAAAATTTGACTATGAATCAGTTTTTATTTAAGGTATTCACGAATTTTCGTCACATCCTTATATATATAAATTTAAACATTCGTGATTTTGAGAAATTTTGTTGTTTCAAACATATGCATCAAAGTCAAACATTTAACAAAAAATATCGTAAAAACTAAAAATTTTAATATCTATTTAGAAACATTGAATTCATTTTCATTTGCAGCAAAACAATCAGAACGACAATCTTCGTTTTTGAAATTTCTATTAAATTTTTGCAAAGTTTTAGATAACAATTTGAGCATTTCTGAAGAATTATTTAATGTTTCTGCAACCTTCGATTCCAAATCAGTTATCTAAAATGAATTGCAATAAAATTCATAAATTATAATACAAAAGGCCTTAAAGAAAAATGGCCAAGAAAAACGATAAAGTAATAAAAATATAAAATTACAAAAATTGAGAAAATAATATTGTAATTAAGATAAAAAAAAGGGGAAAAGAGAAAAATAATAAATAAAATAAAATAATTAAAAACTCCTTGAAAATAGCCGAAAAGGGCTTAAAATGCACCTATTGGTCGTACCCAGGCATACAATTAGTATATAAGCAGCAGCCATTTTCATAATTGTTAACTCAAAAACTTAAAAACACTTTACATTTTCACTTTATAAAATTTTCTGAACAATTTAAACTCGTAAGTAAGATTGTATTTTTATTTGAATATGCTTTGTATTTTCATGTTTTATTAAAGTTTTTATTCTATTATGGATGACCGCAACATGTTTTGGACCACGACAGGTCCCCCTAAAATCAACTATATATTCTATATTATCATTTAATAGTCTGACATTGATTGTCTTCATCCTTCGATGTCTGCTAGGACTGGTCAGGCCAACGTGCCATGATCGCGAAAGCAGGACTTTGCTGAATTCACCGCGGCGCCCAATGAAAGGTTGGCCAGAGCTGTATGAGATAGACTTAGTTAAGTTGGTCAAACGGTCCTGGATTTATCTAAATAAAGAAAGTATGACCTTCAGAATATAGGGACTACGAAAAATATCGTAAAAAGTTTAATTGCAGTATCAACATTGTCGTTGGAGACACCGCTTTTTTCTTCTTGGAAATAAATCATTGTAAATGGATATTCATTTGTTTGAAATGGTTAAACATGATTTTTTGGATACCTCTAATTATCCGACTGATCATCCTCTTTATTCAAAAAGATCGACTCTGTCATAGGTAAATTTAAAGACGAGAACAAAGGTGTAAGATATGATGAGTGGGTGTTCCTCAGACTAAAGTGCTACAGCTTATTAGGTAAATCTAAATGTCTAAAAGCTAAAGGTGTAACATTGAAAGACACAGAGTTAACACATAAATCATATAAGGAATGTTACAAGAAAAACAGTACCTTTTCTGTACCTCAATTTCGTATTGGTACCAATAATCACCAACGCTATAGTTTTAAAACTTTAAAAGTTTCCCTCAAGCCCGTTTCTAATAGTTTTCTGTGTGTAAATATGACGCCGCAAAAATAAAAAAAGTAATTTTTAAATTTTTCTTGTTGTATTAACAAAAAAATTAAAAAATACGACCCTCAAAAAGTGCCGTCGTCGCCTACGCTTAAAACCGAGCCTGGTTGCCCTTAAAAATAAAGATGATAAACCGTTTTGGATAGGAAAAAGTTCAAGTCTAGTATATGGTCATTATATGTTACAGAATGGTAAAGAATAAAGAGAATAATTATTCAACAACTCATACGACTGAATTAACTAGAATTCGGATGAATTAACTAATATATAGAATTAACTAATGTTTACCTATGTGTTTTTGTTGTTATTCATTATTTTTCTAATTGTGGTGTTTATGTACTATTTAGTTATATTTCAGTTTGTAGTAAAATAGCGGGCCAGGTGGGATAGATATATCTACAGATTTCTTTTACTGATATGGTGACTTAGATTTTCGGACGACTGACATTAAAATAAAATCAATACTATACTTTCAGATTGTAATAAACAAGTGAACAGTTTATTTAAATCGTAGAATGAATTTGTAGAATTTGCGGCGAAAAACAGTGTTATTTATACAAATATTTTAAAGAAACAAAATTCAGTTTTTGTTAAATATTTCCAATTAAACTAAGAATTTTAAACCAATTTTTCATAGTGTAACGCAACATTATAATTAAAAATTAGCTCATACTTGGTTAGGGCTCATTATTTTTGAAAAATTATTTATTTAATAAGACCGTTTTGTAATTTTTTAAAATATCGTTATAATTCTTACCTTATATTCAATAACTAACAATCTTTGAGCTATAGTCATTCGGTGCCTATCAATATTATTTCGATGGGCCGGTTTGCCAAGAGTTTGATCCAATCTAAATTTTTTAAAAAGTGAGATCGGAAAATTACATTTTTATAATGTTTTTTCGCATTTTTATGGCATTATAATAAAAGAAAAATATTAAATAAAAGAAACTGGCGCACTTATATATTATGTTAACTCAAATTAAATTACTAAAATCGAAAAAAATTAATTATATAGAGGTATTAATTAATATAAATTACTGTAGGCATGGCGGTTCTATGATCTTCGTTCTTTTACTTTTCGGAATTCGGATTAATATATTTAAACGAATTTTAATAAGATTTATTTTTATATTTAACACGTAAAACCTTGAATTCTGTGACAATTTTGATTTTTGTTTTGTATGACAATTCCAAATTGTAAAGTAGCACATTTGTAGGCGTATTAAAGCTAAGAAAATTTATATTTTTTATCTTTCTGCTAATATTTTGTAATAATGCGTTTATTATTTTAACCCTTTCGGTCCTGCCGATGGCAATTACCACCATAACACTAACAGGGTTCTAGTTACTGAGCCGATCCGTACTTTTGTAGTTAAAATACTAGATGCCGTTTCTACAATTTTAAAGAAAAAAAATTTCTACGTATTTAAAGAAAATAAATGCCTAGTTTCGACAACCGTTGATTTTGACGCTTTTTGCCTGTTTTGAAAGATGAATTAATTATCAATATCAAAAATTTAGGACTGAAAGGGTTAAATCAAAAATGCAAATTCTTTTTGCTTCAGTTGTGGTTCCATTACCAATATTTTACTACCGATTCAACTAATTTATTTAAAATTTTATTATTTGAATATCTATTTAGATAAGAAATATACGATATATGTTTTTATATACATGTAGTATTAAACAGCTTTAAATAATAAACAATATCATAATACGAAGATCAGGCATTCAAATACAATAATTTTAAATGGTTACATAATATATAAAAATTTATTTTATTTTATTTTTTTTTAAAATAATTTGAAAGAACTTTTTAACTCTTGTTTGAATTATTTTACAGAAAATAATAAATATATATTAATAAAGAAACATAAAAAATCAAATTTGATATTTATTATTTGACATTTTAAAAATATTTATTTTTCATGTATTATCTTTGCGTTGTATGGTAAACTGATTACTCTATGTGTGTTTTACAGTGTTGATACAATTAGGCGAATGAATAAAAATTTCTGCTTTTGTTCTATAAATTTAACTCACTAAAATATTATTTATAGATGCAAAATAATAAAATTAAATTCTATTTATTAAAAATTTGAAAAATTAATTATAACAAGTCAGTTTTTATAATTTAATTTTTTAAAGGACTTTAGTTCAATAAATTTTAACTTTACACATTTTCGACTAATCCAAGTTTATTTAATTAAATATTATGAAGTGTGTTAGATAATAATGAAGAGGTTGTTTACCGAAATGAAAGAGTTTTCTGAGTTTAGTCTTAGTAATATTTGAAACGATCTTTATAAACTTTTGTGGAACAACTTTATATGTAATTTTTTTCAATGATAACGGTTGTTTTCATTGCTAACGGGTTCATTAAGTTGAGTGCATAGAAGCAAGCAGAGGTAATGGTATTGAGACGATTGTTGGAAAATATGTTTATTTTGAGGGATAAATTTTATTTTATTCTGGAATATTTGCTGGTTAATATTTAATTACAAATAAAATATTTTATTAATACTGAGTGTTCAAATAAAATGTATAAACACTTTAATACCTCAAAATTTCTATTTCTTTTAGGTACAACTGTTAGGTACATACTATTAGACAGGCGAGTAGCCAGGGGGTGCCTGGGTGCGAAAGCACTCAGGCTTCCTACCCGAAATGGTCAAAATTGCTAAGGTTTTTAGGTGAAACTTTTTTTATGAAACATTAAATTGAGCCAAGAAACTTCTGGAATTTTGGAAGTTGTTGATTTGCCTAACGAATTTGGAATATTCAAATTTTTAAAGTTCAATAAATTATCAAAGAAAAGCGTAAATTCTGAAGAGAAAAATAACTTTTATTGCTGAGTTTTAAGGTCGGAAATATATTTAGAATTGCTAGGGTTTTTAGGAGAAAATTTTTTTTTCATCCCTTTGAAATTCTGGTAACACTGTTGCTTTCTGGTATTAGACTAAATTCTATTATTTTTTTGCACTCATTTCTCTGAATGTCTTCACTGCAATGACAATTTCAATAAAATCTTATTTCTTCAAAAGCAAATCATAAATTCATTAATTAATAATTTTTATTAACATTTGTAAAATTCAACTTAAAAATTAACAGTTTAATTTAATGAAATATTATATTTTAAAAATAATTTAAATAAAATCACGAAATTAGAAAATATATTGAGTGTTTAAACTAAGTAATAAATAAACTTAACGTTTAGAAGAAATTTAAAAATTATTTTATTGTTAGTCAAGACTGGTAACAATCGATCAATTGATGGAGAATTCAACGAAATGCCTAATGAAATGATTCACCAAGTTTTCTATTACATTTTCGCTTTATCATCACAGTTTAAATCTTAATGAACATCAAATTGAACGCTTGCTCTGAAAAAAATTCTACATCTGACTCTTTAATTTATACTTTTAATTTGTAATATATCATAAATATTTACTTTTTTTATATTCACTCAATGTGTATACATTTTTTTGAATACTCTATATTATTCAACATAATTGATGACATTATAATGCTTATATGAATATTGTTTTAAACATAACTATTTATTAATTAAATTCTTAACATTTTTGATAAAAAATAAGCAAAGTTCTTAAAACTTTAAAACATGATAATTTTAAAGTCAACTAATAACAATTAATTTATCAATTAATTAATTTAATTATTTTTGTAAAATTTATGAACTTTTAACTTGCAAACCATTGAAAAAGAAGGAAATAAACAAAATGAAGAATTTAACTGTTTTATATTTAAAAAAAAGGAAATTATATGGTATTTTAATTTAGTATTTAAATTACTTTTTGGTCAAGCATGGGGAAATTATGTTGAGCTCAGCATAGTCACCTTTAAAACCTGTTGCGGCCAGTAAAGACGTTTGTATCATCAAAATTGCATGTTATATATGATTGAAAAGAAATGCGTGATTGAGCGATTGTGTATGTTATTTAAACAAATTTTGGAAAACAAAGGACAAAATAGAAAAATTATTTAAATCAATAAAATATATCAAGTAATAAATAAATAACCAAATAAATGTCTAAATTTGGAAGTATTCAAAAGTTAAAATCCACAGAATAAGTTAGCATTTTTATGCTTAAATCCGGTTCAACCTCCAATCAGTTTCTATATTTATCTTTTAAGAAAAGTAAGTGACAAAACATATTTGAAGTTTTATCCTTTTACTATTAGAACGGGGTATTGGTTGTGACGGACAGACAAATCTTTTCTTTTTTAAATAGTATTCTATAAAGGGCTGGCAATTTTCTTTTGCAACCCTAGTCAATGAATCTGTTAATTTCAAATATAATAAAATGCATTGAATTGATCTTCAAAAAGTTCTAATAATGACATCATTAAAAGAAAATCTATTTTATCATATTTTATGACAAGATTACTAATAACTATTAAAATTGGGTCTATTTCACCAACGAATTTCATTGTAAAAATATAAACATTTTTCGACTCAAATAATTTCATATAATTAAATTCTGTACTCAAAGGTCCGTAAATATTTATTAATTTTTAATATACTTATAAGTTATGTACTAAACCTAGTAAAATCTAATAAAATAGCCCCTGAAAAAATAAACATACATATAATTTGAATTGTTTTCATTGTGTGCACTATAGACGAACATCCTTAGCTCTAAAGAATTTGGTATGTAACTCTTACGGACCACCAGAAAAACAAATTAAATGAAAACTTAAATTAAAGTCTTTGATAGTGATTTTTTCAAAAAGTCATGTCTTAAATATTTTGAAATGCAGTATACAAATTATTTTTGATTATTATAATTTTTAAGTCCTCATATAAGTATTTAAAATTTCCATTAAATTACACTTGCATGAATTATTAAAAGTAATTTATATTAAAAACTCAGTTAAAATTTAAAAAAACTTTTAATGAATTCTTTTTTACCTCCTCTGCAGTTCTTTGAGACGAACCATCATATTTAAATGACCTTGAGAATATTGTTCAATTACATCTTTGACATCATATGGTTTACGGGTTTGCTAAAAATAAATTTTTATTTATAGTAAGAAAACATCAGATAAATTAATAATAAAAAAAGAACATTATATACAAATCATCAAAACTTTCACGTTACAACTGCAACTTTCAAAATTTAATTTTTACAGTTTTTGATAACTTTATTAAATAAAATAATTTAAAAATTATTAAAAAATAATTATAATTAAAATTCTAAATAACCTTCTTGCATTATCAGTAAAATATCTCCGTTTAACAATTTCTCTATTTTTTATATATTTAATAGTCTATAAATCACAATTTTGCTTTGCGTTTACACAAATTTAGGCATAGAATGACAAATAGAGATAAACTGTAAATAATAGATGTATATATATTTTATTTATTTTTTCAGAATTTTTACAATAAAATATCGAAAAAAATATATTTGAACAAAAAACTTTATAAATGGATTTAAACGAAATTGAGAAATATGACCACTTATCGAGATTGGATGTTGAAGAATCCATCGCTATTTACCCAGAAATAATTCACGACGCGCCAAGATCTGCGATGGCTATGAGTTTATCTTCAACCTTGAAAATAATTAAAAGGGATTTAAGGGCATTAAAATTAAATAAAAACTTTAAGAATGAATAACAATTTAATTTTGTTTCAAGTCGGAAACCCGAAAAGTCGATCAAAGTCATGATTCAAAATTATCAACTTTCAACTCTCGGATTTTCAACAATTTCGGTATATTTTTTTCGGTTTTATTAACGAATCATAAAATCAAAATGCCTAATTAAGTTTATGAAGTTCGGAGTTGAATTATCAAAAATCTTAGGAGTCGAATGTGTTTTACAGAATGATTTCTTCCTTCAGCTTTCTGTAGATGAGTACAATAAGAATCAATGTCTCCCAAAAACAATTCTTCTGCCAAGAAGCAAGTTCGGGGAAATTGAAATATTCTTTTACAAAACATTTTGATAGAATAAATTCCACCTGTTCATGAAGTTGACAATAATTTTCTTAGAAGCCGTGAAAGTCAAGATTAAGTTGTATTTCAAAAAAGTCCAAAATATTATCAAAGAGTTCAGCAAAGTGAACAAAACATCTTACTTTGGAAAGTGAGAATAACTCAGCGTGAAATATAGGCTTAACATATTGTTTATTATTGTCGTAACACAACTTACGAAGGATTCATGCATTTTTGGCAAAGGTTTTCATATTTTTCTAAAGCTCTTAAAACAATATTTAAGATGCATAAAATTATTAAGTCAGATGTTCAGCAACAAGATGTTGTCTCAATCATACAATGGAAAACAAAAGTTTTAGGAATTTCATTTTTTAAATAGGTGATAAGACCTCGATTACATTCCATCATAGCCTTCCAAGAGGCGATGACCAATTTCGTTTCTCGCGCCTGTTTGCGCAATTGTAGTTTCTTGATTGTTTGGGTGCGCACACAGATGCGAAGCAATATTGTAATTTTTTGTTGTTTCGAAACTTATGTTTTGAATTTGATTTTTGTAAATTATTAATTGTGAAATTTATGGAGTTTTTATTGATTTGTTTAGCTGGATTAAAGTGACAGTTTTGTTTTGATGAAAATTTGAAATGTGAATGTTCTTTTTATGTTATAATGATTTTTTTCTGGAATTTAATAATTGTGAATCCAATTTGGATCTTTATGTTTTTAATTAAAACTTTGTAATATATAGAACATTTTTGGAGAAAATAAAGGACTTTGAAACTGTCTCTCTCGTTTTGTTATTTGATTTTTGCTGTTGATTTATCCCAAATGTCTAGTAATGCTATCGGTATTAACTTGAGTACTACCTATTATTCTGTTGGTGTATTTCAACATGGAAAAGCTAAAATTATTGCTAATGATCAAGGAAACCGCACAACAGTTATGTTGCTTTACAGATACAGAACGATTGATTGTGTATGCTGCAAAAAATCAACCTACGATGAACCCCAATAACACGACTTTCGATGCCAAGCGACTGGTCGAGGTGAATAATTAAAATACAATGTTCATGAAAGAAATTATCCAGGCGATATCGCCCCATTTAAAAACTACTGACTTAAATTAATGTATTTTCTTTTTGAATTATGAAAACTGATCAAAACAATTAGATAAATCGGTTCTTTATTCTAAAAACGTTTATCATTTTCTCTGTGCAGATATTTACTGTTAAAGATAAAAAACCGGAACTTACAAAATAATATTATGATTTAAATAATTAAATAAACATGGTAATAGTTTAATTAAAAGAAAGCACCATTCAAACAGGATATATTTCGGTATATTCACTGTCATTGTCAGGTAAAAAACCAAATGAAATAATATGGATTTAATTTATATATTTTGAACAAATTATCAATTTTTTAATATATTTAAAAGATTTAAATATTTTACTTAGAATATAAATATAAACTAATTTATAATATGTAAAATATAAAAACCGTGACAAAAATAATTGTTTAAATTATTTAAATAATTAAATGTTATTGTAATTATTACAGAGTTACATCTCGAAAAATGAAAATTTCTCACTTGAAATTTACGCCTTGCAACGTAGTATCTCATGCGTCTCAAAACTCTAATAGCAACCTTTTGCGATGAATTTAGACTAAAAACTCAAAATTATAAATAATTATCATAAAATATATAAATAATTACTATTTTGGATAATTAAAAGAAATTATAAATTCATTATTTTAAACATTAAACGAGTGTTGAAATCTCTATGTTGTTTTACTTACAAAAATACATTAGGGCTTATATTGAAATGAGTGTTTGATTACATAGTTTGTATAGCCTCTATAAATAAAAAAGGAAAAAATTGTTTCATGAGTAGAAAATCATTACTGTCAAAATTACAATTCTAACGGGGAAATTATACGAGTGACACATCACAGCAATAAAAACTGTCGAAATTTCATTATCACTTAACCATTATTATTATCACTTAACTTCATTTTTTTCCTCATAAGAATAATGGTTATTAGTTATATATTGGTATTCCTAACCTTTTAATGTTTCATCATTATTTTGTAAAAAGAGAGATAATTGTCTTAAATATAATTTATATATTCGTTCCTTTTGTTATTTACTATCATCATCTACCAAAGGTGATTTTTCATAAATAAGAGAAGTTCACCATATAAAGTATTCTTTGGTTAAATGAGTCCCAACTTGAGCAATAGCAACTTCAAATAATTGTCTAATTTCTTCTTTATCAGTTATATATCCTAACATAAATCATACATCGACACTTCTATAATCTTCAATTGCACGAATGAATAGATCACGTATGAAATATTTGTCTGCATTAATAAACTTTTCATCCTTGATCCAATTAATCCACATTTCAGGGGACAATGGATAATAAATTTGCATAGTTTCTCTTGATTCTCTTGCTTCAATCATCTTTTCTGAAATTTTTAGTGCATTAATTAACTTACAATGAGAATCATAATCAAGAGGATTTTTTAAAACACTTTCTTTATACATATCAATTTTCATAATTTCCGCTGAAAAATCTTCTAATTCCGAATCACAAATTGATAAATCTTCATCGATGATATGAAACATTTTTAAAAATATGTTTTCTTTATAAGACAAATTCGTTTTATTGTTAGCAATTTAATTTATTGACCACAATTCAAACCCATTTTTAAATTCACAATTCCGCCAAAGTCTAAACAACACTACCTCGAATAAACAACATTTCAAAAAAAAACTAAATTTTACATAAAAAATAAAATGAACTTTTATTTCAAGATTCAAAAACAAAGAAAATCAAGAATTTTAGAAACTTTTTAAGTCCAACAAATGAAGGCAAATATTGTGTCACAGTCGTCAGAGGTTCTTTTGCCTTTCTACTTTTTTATTTATTATAATGATTATATTATTATTATCAATATTATTATTATTATTATTATTATTAATATTAATATTATTAATATTATTATTATTATTATTATTATTATTATTATTATTATTATTATTATTATTATTATTATTATTATTATTATTATTATTATTAATATTAAACTTCTAAATCTTTTTTTTCGATGGCGGAATCATTTATTTAAATTTTATTTATATTATTATTATTATTATTATTATTATTACTATTATTATTATTAATATTATGATTAAAACATGTAATATAAAATATACTGATTATACTGATCATATAAAAAGTTATAATCAATTCTACTTGATTGGTTCTCGACGAATTTCATTTTTCTCTTTTGTAAATAAATCATGCAAATTCTTTCGAGTGTCTGAATGCAAAATAAGATGAAATGAAATAAAAATAGAATTTTAAAACAATTTCAGGCTAAGATGATAATTTGAAAATTTTATTTTACTCAAATGAAGGAAACTAATATAATTTTAATTGAATATTTTCAAAAATTCTGAGATTATGTTAAAATTTGAAAAAAAAGTTAGATAAATTTCAATTTGTTTTGTAAAATCCAAAATAAAATTTAAATTACACAGCAAAATTATTTTTGTTTAGTATGATTTTTCAATAAAATGTTTGACTTATTATGGCCTTTGTACAAACAATTCATTTTATATTTTTATTATCATAAAATATTTAATATGTATTCTAATCTTTTTTACCACGGGAAAGTATCAATTTTTTAAAAAATGTATATATTAATATTAGATAAAAATTTTACATTATAATGCATTAAACCAGTGTTTCCAAAACTTTTGGTACTTCGTACCCATTTGATCATTTTCATTATATAATGCACCCCGTTGCTTTAAAATTTTATATATAATGATTAAATTTTTTCATAATATCTTTTTAAAAATATACGACCTTTAAATTATAATAGAAATTTATAATAGAAATAATGTAAAATAAAAATACTATAATTAATTTATCGTAATTAATGAGAAGGATGAAATTGCTTATGCTGAGATAATAATTCATCATAATTTGGTTCTCTATTAGTTAATTTTAATCTTAGATGAGATTCAAAATCTAAAAGCCAATTTCATATTTTCGATTTAATATTTTTTTAACAATTGATTCTGTCTGGTTTGTTTTAATTTTGAAATCATTATTTTCTTGTTCTTCATTACTTTGATCGCTATTTTCTTTGAAAGTTCCAGATTTGAGCCAACGATCCATAATGTTAAAATTAGAGATATAAAAAAATATTCGGTGTGACTATCAAATCAATAGGACTTAAAAATCTAAAAACAAATTTTTTCTGGTTAATATCTAAAAAATTAAAGTTGACATATAATTATTATTATGAAACAGTGGAATAAATTTATAAAATCATTCTAAAAATAAATTTAAAACGAAGCGATTTACATTTTAATTACATTTATATAAAAGATTTACTTTATACTTTGATTTTTAAACTTAGTTTAATTCTAAAAATATGTTATTGATTCAAAAATATAAACAATAAATAAAAAAGCAAGATTATATTTACATTTTTCTGTATTAATAAAATTTTAATAACACATTTTAATCTAATTAAATTTTTTATTTATCTTTTAATATTTAGATAATAGAAGATTCAAAAGACCTGGGTACCTCCAAAAAATCAATGGCGTACCCCGTTTGGGAAACACTGCATTAAACAAATAAACGTGATTTATTAGTGTTTTAATTGTTAACTGCATTCATTTTAGTTCGTGTTTAACACACATTTCTGGCAGTCTTTATCAAAAATTAGAAGAGGTTTAAATGTAAAACAAAAATGATCAATAGTAGGATAAAGAACTGAAAATAAAGGAAATTGAAAATTAAATTAGCACAATAGTAAAAATGTAAAAATAATTTAATGACATTCAATTTTTTTTAAAGAACATATTGATGTATTTATGTTAATTTTTGTCATTAAAATATTTTCATGGGAAAAATATTTATTATTCCTCATAATTGATTTTCAGATTTTTTAAACATTGCAATTAAAATCTTTTGTTTTGAATTTATTTTAAACAAAAATTGTTTCATTAATTGGCTCTAATAAATCCAGTTTAGTCTATTTATAGATTTTAACAAAATATTACTTTTTTTAGATTGTTAAACTAATAATATTAAATGAGGAGGGGAGCTTACAAGGAGCTGGAAACATTTTTATTAATTATAAGGATTGTGATTTTTTTACCAATGCCTAAAATAAAATGCTTTCCTGCTTTTTATTAAAGCTTTTATATAAAATGTTAAAATCTTTTAAATCAGTTGTTCCTTTACACATTTTTCTATACTCAATAATATTACTCTCCTCTCAATCGGCTATGTTCCCAGACCCGAGTGTGGAGATGACGGGATGTATCTCCAATGTATGCGGCATTGCAAATAAGGAGATAAATTAATAATATATATAGCTACCTTTATTACACGCTTATCCGGGATAAATTCAAACTCATTCTTTATTCATTATAATTAGTTTTATTCATCTTGTTATTAGTAATTGAAATAAATGTGTAGTAACTTATTACACATTTATTTCAATACTTGACTGCATACAATATTTTTAGCTTTAGGATTCTTGCCCTTGATATTCCCTCACACAGCGGGTATTTTTGCGAGAAGCATTCGTATGTCAATCCAAACCTATAGTTCAGTTGACCAAGAAATTGCACCAAAATGAAATGTATAAATGTCAGGTCGCTGCTGTTCATCGTTTTGTATAAGTTCTTGTGACATATGCAATCAAACAAACAGACACATATATTTTATGTGTAATAGAATAAATTATAAATATTTATATAACCCATTTGCCAGTTATTCCAACTATTGTCCAAAAGATATTGTGAATGAAAGTGCGCTGTCAGCTAAAAAGATCTCAACAATATGCAAAGGAAAGACTTCAAAAATTTTCAAGATTATATTACTATAGCACGACGATTAAAATCAAGATCTTTTAATAACCGACAAAAGAGTTGACCAATTCAACAGATCTAACAAAGTTGACTTGCAATTGTTTGTGGTGTTTACAGAAAATTACTTAATTTAACATTATTTCTTTAAATACAATTTTTTTTCTTAAATATAATAAGTTAGGAAAATTTTGAAGGAAGTTATTTTTAACGATTGGCTTACACATTCTCCCTTTATAAGTCACCAAGAATTTGTTATTAAAGGAATTTATTTTACAGTAAATAAATTTTGGTTATGAAGCATTGCATTACTATTAAAAAAACTTAAATAAATCGATAATGTCTAAGTTCTAAAAATGTGAAAAATATATGATTAAGGATTTCAGTATCGCTTGTAAATGGTCCAATAGCACCTAAAAAGTAGTGCTGAAAATGCGTGTTAACCCATAACTGCTGTTATCTGGTCAATTTTACCATTACACTGTTTTAAATTTAAATAACTTTAATTCTGTCGGGTTGTTTTTTTAATTTATTATTTTAGGAATGAAGGAGGTTTGTTGAAACAAATATTATAAGGGAGATTCTAATGATGTAAATAGTGAAAAGTATCACCATTTAATGTAAAGATAATATAGATTGTTAGTTGCAATTTCTTTGCAATCGTTTTCTTCTGATATCATAGTGAATAATGATTCAAATTCAAATTCCACAAAAATATGTATTTCATAACATGATTATTTAAATCATCTTTATTTGTTAAATTATTTAAATATCTTTTCGACCCTCGATAATTCTTTTAATGAGCCATGATTCCAATCATGCATTTTAACATACAATATAATTTTTATAAAATAATATTCAAATTTAAATCCATTCATTCTTAATAGTAAAAATTACTTATTTCATTTATTTTAAATTATTATACTCACATCTCACAGATAAAACTCGATTTAAGCGTGCCAGTCAATTTGACCGGTGAACAGTGTGTGCGTATTTAAAATGACTTCACATCAGTTACGGGTTAAATAGAAAACATTGATCTAGTCAAAAATTAAACGAAGATAAAAGAACCTATGCCTGTGGATTTTTCGATTGTAACAATATTTTTCAATTGTTTTCTATTAAGGTTTTCTTTCTCAAAGTTGTAAAAGAGTTGGATCAATAATTTCCGTAAAAGTACGTATGTTCACAAATTGACAACATAAAGGAACAACATCCATATTTTATGAATAAGTAGAAACTCCAACCGAGAATGCCGCACTCAGTATATTTATATGAAGTTATTGAACGCCTAATAGAATCAGGAGACATTTGAGGACTATTGGGAACAGTACAGAAATTAGATAAATGATTACTAGGGCGAGTGTGGGGGTAAGAATTTGATTGTCGATTGTGGAAACGCGACATTGAAGATTCCACTGGTTGCGTGTATATCCTCCACGTAGCAACAGAATTGAATTTTACAGAAGACGCATGAAGACGCCAAAGGCACTGAAATTTGGTTTTAATTTCAAAAGAATCAACTGATTACTTGTATTAAATTTGCTGCAGCTGGTATTTGACGATTGAAATGTTTTTGACGTTGTTTCTGTTGAACTTTTAAGGCAAATCCAGATCCAAGGATACCCTGAAATTATAAAATGCCACTTGCATAATCAAATATTATTTAATTTCGTGATTATTTTAATAAATCATTTTAATATCAATTCTCAGTTACGTGGCCATTAAGGGTTTTCAACATGTCGACAATTAGCGTGCCAATATATTAGTGAAACAAAGTAATTAAATGATTCGGTAAAATAATGTAAAAGTTAATTATTTGAAGGATTTAATAATTCTAGAACTTTTAAATTTTCATAATATTTTATAAAAAGATTCAATATTATATTTGTAAAAAAACCGTTGTGCTTTATATTTTGGGAACGATTGAAGATTTTGATATTATTTTGTGTATTTGGAGACAAACGGAATATTCAGAAGTTTCAGAAAAATAAAATTCCAAAATATTTTTAAATAGTTTGATTATGTAAAATTGTGCTAAATTGATGTTTTTTGTATTTAAAAATCTATATAACTTTTAATATAAATTTTCATTATAAAATCAGTTAATTATAGTAGAGGAAATTTTTTTTATATTTTATATTTATAAAAATTTTTAAAAGTATTTAAATATTTATTGAAATATTTATTTATTAAAATATTTAATTAAGAAATAATTTATTTAAAATATATAAATTAATCAATACTATTTTAGTTGGATTTTGTACCTGAAGATGACAGTGAAACTATCGAAATATACCTTTTAACAAGTGTTTGAATGGTACTTTCTTTTAAAAAAATCGTTGCCAAGATTATTTATTTAAAAAATAATAGTAAAATTAAACAAAAAACAAGAATTATTGTAATTTTTATGAAAAATTATTATTTTTACAAAGCAAAAATCATATATTATTGAAAAGATATCATACAATAAATACACTCGACTCATTCTATACACATTTTAATAAGGATCATGAGAAGAATGAACATGGGACAAAGACGACAGGAAATAAATGTACATCAGAAGCGATTTGACTATATAGAAAAAGAAAAATCTATTTCCTTTTAAGATATTTAAGGACATATCCAAACAGTAAATTATAATAATTAACAATATCTTACCGCGGGTAAAGCAAAGAATGAAATGGCGAATACTGAAAAGCACGACGCAATTATTTTTCCTATCCATGTCTTAGGAACTTTGTCACCATAACCGATTGTAGTAACTGTCACCTAAGCATTAACATAAAATTATCAGAAAACTGAAATAATATTGTTCATGATGATGATTAAAATTTTTTCTTTTTTTTCTCCTTTATACTTCACTTAAAAACGCGGAAATATTTATTTATAAACATTGATATTATGAAAAATAAAAATTCCAAACATAAAATTATAACTACAGTTTTTCTATTTTATTTTCATCAATTTTGTCAAAAATTTATAAAAATAATATTCTGGATTTTGTTTTGAATTTCAATTTTTAGCACAACTTTCCAAGAATTAAAGAGAAAAATAAAAAACAAAAAAGTATCATTTTGAAATCTCCAATAAATGAGGTTCAAAAATTCAAGGCAAAGAAATATTTTTAGAAAAATATTATATTGAAAAAAATGATAGAAGATAAATTTTCTAAAAAAAAAGAATCTATCTAATTTCCTTTTCTGGTTTTGACTTGTAAGATTATTTATGTTTTACTTTCAAAATATGCATTACGTTATTACATATCCACTTCAGTTATTAAATGTCACTCTGTTTAGAAAAATAACAATAAAGTTTCTTTTTTTTCTCATTCTATGAAAGAAATATTTTTTATATGTTCTGTAATTAATTACTTTTTAATGTAACCGAAATCCTTTCTAGGATAAGGTAAATTACAGGAAGTGAATTATGAACCTGAAACTGATATCACAGTTCCTCGGTAAGGGTTTTAGAAAAATGACGTATTTCGTTTGTTTTTCAAAGTATTTTAGTCTATTAATTACAAGGAAGTAAAGTATGGAATAGAATTCAAACGGTATTGTGATGTCAGGTTTAGATTGTTTTGAATGTCGACAATTTATATAGATGCTTCATTCTCTGTAATTGATCTTATTATAGAAAAAATTTTAGGTGACACTGAAAAATAATAAGTTTAGAGCATACAACATAATAAAATAAAATAAAGGAACGTCGATTAGTTCAAGCATATTTCCTTATTTTGTCATTTTAAAAAAACTTAAGGAAATCATAGTTATGATAGTTGTTATGGTAACCAACTGTTATTTTGTTTTAATACTGCATCAAGCATAGGATTAATAGCGAAATAATTCTTTACGATTGAACATAACAAGTTTAGATTCTTTGTTCTTTATCGCTTTTAATCTTTATATTTATTTTTTTTATAAAAATAACTTAATTGTTTCGACTGTAAAAGTTTAAAATAGATTAGCATATAAACATGTTTCAACAGATAAAACAGTTTCAATGCTTCCTAAACTTTGTCGGTAAGCGTTCATCTTTTATATTTTAAGACATCTTTGTTAACGACATAACACTTCTTGCAGTTTGGCACCCACGAAAAAATATCTTTTCAATTATGCTACTTAAATAAGCAGCTTATGAGAAATTTCTATTTAAATAAATCTCAAATAATATTTACATTCATTAAAAGTTACTATAAATTCAACCAGGGTAACACAATGACACCCCAATGGTGTCGAGGAATAGTACAACCATAAAGATTATTATTTAATTTTTGTTAAAAATACGAAAAGTATAATAACATTAAAGTGGATTCGTTTAAACAAGGTCTTGAACCTTTATTAACTCTTCCCAAAAATGCAGAGACATGATTGGTTCGAAATCGAGTAAAATTTATTTAATTAAAAACGCTTAAAAAGTAAAAATTGTAGAAATTTCGAGCTGTTAGAATCTGGAATCCATTTTGTTCAGTCCTCAAGGATACCTTTTGTAAATAATATAGAAAATTTTAAAAAACTTCCAAAAGAAGAACATTTAAAATATTTAAAATCTAGGCTGTAAACATTTTAAGAGATGTAAAGAGACGCTGGGGTTTCATCTTCAGTAACAATGTTAGATAGGAAATTGCTTCCATATTCACTATAAATCTGAAATTGTTACTGCAGCACTGCAAATGTCTTTCCATCATTTCAGATGTTTGGAACACTGGTACAAATCTGGAACATAACTTTCGAATCCAAAGACTTTTCATAATAGTGTGAACTTTGCAATGACTAATATTGAGCGTCATGGATAATGACTTTACACTAATTATGCATTTTCTTGTACGATTTCTATTAATTTTTCTGTAATTTTTTCAGGAACTTCAACTGTTCGACTATACCTTTCCTCATAAGAAACTGACTTTCGGCCATTTTCGGATTCACACACATAATATTTTACAGTGCTATATGATGGGGCATCCTTACCTTAGATATATTTTAATTCCTTGAAAATTTCTTTGTCTCTTTTCTTCTTAAAAACTAAAATATTTATTATACTTCTGTATTCAACAGCTTCAATGCTTTTTTTCAAAAAATTGCTGAAAATATAATTATAATATAAGTATATAATTATAAATTAATTAAATAGATAAAATATATAAAAAATATAAAGATACTAACCTATTCTTATATAGCTATATTTAGTCGAAAATTCATTAATTTTAGAAGACAATTTCAATGTCAGATCGAGTACTTAATGAACCAACCACATATATTATAAAGCAAAAATTTCTCGACTGTTTCTTCTATCCATTTTTTAAAACCCTACAAACATTTCTAATATAATCCTCATCTTTACCGCATCACCAATATTATTATTATTTCCATAAAATATGTTCTATCTATTATAAAAAAAGCTTTTTATAAGTAAATTCTTTTATATCTCATATTCACGATAATATTCAATGAAGTATGAAAAATAAAAACTTTTTAGTATTATTATCATCATCATTAAGGATAACAGAAAGACATTTAGTTGGAAAAATTACAAAATCAGTTTTGATTAAGATAAAATTAAAAACCTTTTTTTTGACTAAAATTGGCAGAGACTTACAATTGTTAGTCATTTAATACAATTTTAATAACATGTTTCCAAGAAACCATGAACATTTACAGTTATTTATTTTTTATGTTTTTTTGACATTTAATAGTGTAATTTATTTAATTCAATCATTTCACCATAATCATCACTGTTTTTTAAATGTTGTTTAAATATATAATTTATAATTTATTATATATGAATATCAAATTTCAGTTATAATGTTCATGAATATTAAGTTTTACACCCATTTTTAATAGATTTTAATGTTTAGCGACACACACACACATGCATATATATATATATATATATATATATATATATATATATATATATATATATGTGTGTGTTTTTACATTAAAAAAATGAGTGTAATAAATAAAAAAAAATATTAACACAATAACATAAACCATAAAATAGCAACAAATTAATGAATGACATAAACTATATTTTCATAAATTACTAAAAGGAAGATTAAATAAATTACAGTTATAATTAACCCTTTGAGTGCCAAGGAGCGCGATCGAGCCCCTCAATACACTGGCCGAAAATGCCAGGAGCGCGATCGGGCTCCTGCTCCAGCATGGACAAATTCGATCTCTATTTCATACTTGTCGATTTTTATTTATGGTTTTTTATTCCGAATGTGTAATAACAAATGCAATTTCTGATGATTTCAATTTGCTTTTTTTATGTGAATAATTATGATTTAATCAAGTAGAAATAGGAAATGATGACAAAGAAAATTTCATTTCAAAGAAATGCAATAAGAAATATATTTGCTAAAAAGAACACTAACCACGCCCCACCAAAGAGCATCCGCATAACTCATAAATTCATTGCTTGGTTCATTGCTGTTTTCAGATAAATACACAAAATATGACGAGAAAACAAGTCCCAAAAACCCGATGTATAAAGTTGTTATTAATTCCTAAATTATAAATTTCAAAATAACATAATCGTGAATTAAAATAAAATAAACAATAAATAATTATATTTCAATTTTATACAAATGTTTTAAATATAAATTTCTTGACATATAATATGCAAATATACAGATCAAAAGTGAATAGCACTGTGAAAATAAATAAAAAACATTTAGGAACCTTGAAATATAATATAAGCAACAGTGATATTGGTTTAGATTTTTTTAAAAATTGCAAATTTTTATAAAAATTTTTACAAAAATTCATGATTTCAAATTCGTGAAATTTTTAAAACCGAGAACGTTTTTATATATAACAGTTGAGGTAAGTAATTTATATGAATTTAAAAAAAAGCTGCCTATAAATTAAAACATAAATTGTATAATTGTTTATACTTCGTTGATTTAAATAAATAAATTGCAAAAAATATACATAAAGAAATCTCTTCATCTGCAAGATCGTGTTGATAACTATAAAGATTCACGAAAGATTGAAATAACGCATCTGCGTTAAATTTTAATTGAAACATCACAAAATTGACAAAGTAATTTTAACGATTTGATAAATTGAATTAAACACATAATTGAACTTAAGAGTAATTTCTAAGATTCTATAAATTTGATTGAAGATAAAATTGAACTTAAGATTTAATTTCGAGTATCTTCATTTTTTGATGTTAAAATAAATGTGATATATGGAACTATCTCAATTGCAAAATGTGATTTATTGATAATTTTTATTAAAATTCTTTTCTTACTTCTAGAATCGGAACATTTTTTTCTGGTTATTTAAACACATCTTGTTTTTTATTTTATTAAATTTAATATTATTTTGATATAAATAAAATTATATGAATTATACATAGGTATACTTCTTTATACATTTATATATATTTTATATGATCAGCACAACAACATTAAAATTTTGAACAAAATCACACCGACTTAAAATAATTTATTTCTTAGTTTTAAACCACAACATTCAGGAACCTCATATCAATTGGAAATTAACAAATTCGAATTTCTAATCTCATTGATGCTCATACCATTCCTCTTAGAAATTTTTACTGTGTTCTCAAACATTTCTTGTGCATTTAATATTTATTTGCAGCTCATTTTGTTTATCTCTAATAATAGTTAAAACAATAATAAAAAAACTAGAACAATAAAAACATTATAATAATAATAATAATAATAATAATAATAATAATAATAATAATAATAATAATAATAATAATAATAATAATAATAATAATAATAATAATAATAAAACCATTGATTCAAATTTAGTAAAATTATTTAGCTGTAAACACTTTGAAAGAATACGCTAGTTTTACAAAAACATAAGTATTACTTGTCTATGAATATACACAACTGATCCTAGTAATCTCCAAGTTCCTCCTTGCCGGTCTACATGAAGCATTCTCAAGATCTGCATAAATCTTATACCTCTAAATTTATTGACGATTAAAAATAAAGTCATGATTGATAATGCATTTCATTTTACATTACTTTAGAATATTATTGTATATATTTTAGAAATATTTTACATTTAACAACTAAATGAGTTACATAATTTGTCTGCTAAAATGATTATGAATAAAATCAAATTGCCATTGAAGTATTTTGAAATGAAATATTTCAGATTTAAAAACTGATGTGAAAAAAAATTTCACGTGATATGAAATTTATCAGTAAATGTAAGGAAAAAAAGAAAGAAATATTAAGCCGTAAAAACATTTCAATTTTACACTAAAGAAAAATGTTTTTATTAATTTAGCAATTATTTAAATCGCGAAGTTAATGATAAAATTTTCATTTTCATTTTTCTAACAAATAGATATAATCTATATATATATATATAAAATAATAATGATTTATAACACTATTATCATATAATTTTCACAACGAACTATATATTTGCATTTTTATTAATTAAGGAAGAAATATTAAAATTATGAAACATAAATTATGATAACCGAAACGATTTGGTTAAAATGGATACAAATGAAAATTAGCATAAGTAAAGGAATTATTGTCTATCGAGACATTTAAAAGCATTTCTGTTTACTGTAAGCGATATTTTAAATTCATTTTCATTTGATCTAAATAAATACATATATATTTATCTTTCAACGAATTAAAAAACAAAAGTTAAACAATCAAAATTTATAATAATAATAATAATAATAATAATAATAATAATAATAATAATAATAATAATAATAATAATAATAATAATAATAATAATAATAATAATAATAATAATAATAATAATAAAACGAAGTTACAAAAACGAAATATGAATGATGTTATGGTTTCGTTTGATGTTTGTAGTTTGTTTACGAATGTACCACTGGTTGATATAATAGACTTATGCTGTGCGTTGTGGGATGAAAATGATTCTGAACATCACATTTTAGATAGAAGGGCATTTCGTAAATTTATTGAATTTGCTACTTCAAATGTCAATTTTAATTTCAATAATGAATGGTATCAACAAATAAATGCAGTCGCTATGGGTTCCCCTTTAGCACCAACGATGGCATCAATATTTTTGGATAGATTAGATAGGAAAATTGCTTCTTTCCAATTTGAGAAACCCATTGTTTAAAAAGGAATGTTGATGATATTTTTCTTGTATTTGAAAATCAGAAACTTATAGAGCCGTTTTTGCATTTTATGAACAGTTTACGTAAGAACATTGTATTCACATGTGAAACGGAGAAAATGTCATCAATTGCGTTTTTAGATTTGTTAATTCAACGTAAAGATAAATAAAAAACAAAGATATGAGACAAATATTTATAGAAAACTAACTGATACTGGTTTTTATACTTCTCAAGAAGGTTTTTGTGAATTTAAATATAAGTGAAATATGGTGAAGGGATTGATTTATCGTTCATGATCTTTATCGTCTACTTTTAGTAATTCAGTGAAAAGTGTTGATAAATTGGTTGAGTTGTTGATAAGGAATGAGTATTCGAAATCAGTTTTATTATTGATGATAAAAGAGACCATTGACAAATAGATTAAAAATCCTAAGGATCCATGTTTTTGGAGGTCTGAGTGTAATTTGATGAGTGAATGTGAATTGAGTGTTGATTTACATAATAGTAAAAATGTATTAACTAAAACTGAGCCTATATTTGTGTTAGTATTGCCGTACTCTGAAGTTTTACAAATTATAAAAGAAATTTAAGTAAACCGATTTTTAGGTAAACAAAATTAGAGTATAAGATCGTCTCTAATTCGTGTAAGGTACGCAATATGTTTATTAATAAATAAAAATCTTCATTTTGATTTTGTTCAGATTTTGTTTATCAATTTACATGTAATGGGTGTAATGTCACATACATTGGAGAGACTTCCCGTCATCTCTGTACTCGAGTTCTAGAGCATTGTCGATTGAAGGGTTTGACTATTATTAGTGAGCACAATAGAGGCTGAAAAAGTGAAATAGGAATGTCTGAATTTAGTATTTTGTTGAAAAATTTTAATAATTTTTGGAAACGCGTGATATGTGTAGCATTGCTGATAAGGTCATAGGCTCCAAAGATTAATGTGCAAAGTGCTATGACTATGAATGTTTTGAATGTTTTTAAATAGTTTAAGTATGTTAAATCATGTTTGTGTATTGTTTTTAAAAAAAACATTTTATATTTTAATATTATTAAAATAATTTAATTTATAAAATATTACATCATTTTTTCAAAATTATAATATTGATAAAAAATTATAATATTTATATAAATAACATTTTGAAATTAATTAAAAGTATTTAAATATTTTTTTAAGTGTTTATTTATTAGAAAATTAAATTAATATTAATAAAAAATAATTTGTTTAAATTATAAGTTAATTAATAATATTTTTAGTTGGTTTTTTGTTCCTGAAGATGACAGCTATGTTGTCGAAATATATCGCAGGAAGAATTTTTTATTGGCGTTATCTTTTAATTAAATCGTTGCCAAATTTACTTAATTATTTATTAATAAAAACAATAATAATATTAATAATTCACTCAAGCACACGTTTACAATATATTTCCACAGATTCCTTGCCATCATCAGGTAAAATACTAACCAATATGTATTTTAATTTATAATTACAAATTATTACGCATTTTTGTATGAAAAGTCTCAGAATTTCTTCAAAATCGTCTTCTAAAACTAGGTTTCACTCAGGTGGCGATTCAAATGGAAATTATTTTGAGAAATACCTTTGTGCTCATTTATCCATTTCCATATGAGTTTCAATTGTTATTTGGTGCACCGCGAAATATATACAATATCATTTTAACCCTAGATCAAAAATGTTATTTTATGCTTAAAATATATGAAATTTCATCAAAAATAAAAAACATCAAAGACGAGCAAAAAAATAAAAAATTTAATTTACTTAATAAATTTTCTCGATCTCTTTATAAATAGAAAAATTAGATTACGAAACGTAAACATAACAGAACATTTCTAGCTTTAAAAGTAGATTTCATTTCAAATTTGACATGATTGCAGATGAAGATGAAATTACACTTGAAATACAATCTGATAGATTTAGCTGTTGACAAAGTTCCATTGAATAGACTTGTCTTTTGTTTTGAAAGGAGTCAAAATATTCTTAATTATAATTAAATAAGTGTTCTCAATTTATCCAACTGCCAATCAAAAATCTCATATTGTATAATTATTCTTTATTTACATGATTACTAAACAGACAAAATGAACCCTTTTTGTTTTACTGAATGCTCATGGACTTAAGATAAAGTTATGCAATCAAAAATAAATGTTAGATTTTTAAGTTTGAACTTCTTTTTTCAAATTTTAACTATAAATTTAGTGCCAAATATTAATTCTTTATTCACATTATCTTTGTAAATTTAATTTTTTTCAATATTAAGAAAATAGTTGCTTTATTCTAATTTTCAAGTTTTAACTAAAGATTTAAGTAACGAAAATTGTAAAAAAAATATTTTAAAAAACCTATAATAGAAAAAGAAGGTTGATATTATTAAATATTACATAATTGAAAATTATTATTTAAAAAACATTATTTTAATTTTTGTTTATGTTTCGTATATATATATTTAAATTCACTGTCCTTTAATGTGACCTTTTAAGCCGGCCAACGGAATTTGAAAGTTGCCCCGCTGGTGCAGTACGTGCCTGATTCCAACTCTCACTAAATTCCTCATTTTCCGCGACTCTTTTATCTCCTTCTTTATTCATGATCTTTGCTAGACCCTATCAAGAAAAACAAACTTTACCACTATTTTTTGACCAGTAAAACAAAAGTTTTAACACCTTAATAGCGTAAAATTTTCTTTTCGGACCTCTAAATGATCTTAAATTGACCTCAATGACTTTATAACAACCTTGGCCTAATACAAATTATGACCTTGACCCTGACCTTGGGTAGTGTTAGTTACATGAAGCTTATTAAATATTAATTAGAGCTGTTAAACCTATTGCATTTCTAATTCAATAAAATTTCACAAGAAATTGATGAAAATAAAAGTTAATATAAAAGTGTCTTTTGTAAACTAATTAAAACGTAATTGTAATAATAAAGAAACTTATTGTTACTATCAATTACTCGTCATTAATTGAAAATTTATGTATTATTTCAGTTTTTATACAATATTTCTTTATCTATGATTTAAGGCGTATCTGCTGTATAATATATTGCATAGAAAATAGTATTGCCAGTCACAGAAAATTATCTTTAAGAACACATACAAATTTACATTCAAAAGTAAAATTAAATAATAATCGAAAAAATGATGGCCCATTTTTTATTTGGAATTCTCTGGTTTTTATTAAATGATAATTTTTAATTAATAAATAAATTTTAATAAAAATTGCATAAAAATTGCTTTCTAACATATAAATTATTTTTTCCAATTTAGTTTTTTAATTCAAAATATATATATTAACATTAATACAAAATTTTCGCTTTCTTGAACGCTTTGTTACCTATGGAATCTATGTAAAAAAAGAGAAATAATATAAACAGCAGGCGATCAAATTGAGCAAATTTATCTAAAATCAATTATTAGAGTAATAAATCAAAAATTAAATGAAATTTAAAAATATTTTATTCAATCTTAATATATAATGTTACTGTTAAAAAATAGGGTTTAAGGCTGAAGATATTAAAACGTTGTCATAGAAGTTAAAGAGCGGAAACTTTTAAAATAAAAATAAATAATCAAATTTTTAAATAGGGCGTTCGCAACTAATGTTAATGTTTCATTACGAATACAAACATTAGTAGCAAAATATTATAATTTATATGAAGGATTGTGAAAAATATTATTATCATTATAATTAAAAGAAAACGCCATTCAAACGCTGTTGTACGATATATTTGGACAGTTTAAATGTCATCATCAAGTACGAAAACCAACTAAAATAGTATGGATTTATTTATATATTTTAAACAAATTATTTCTTAATTAAATATTTTAATAAATAAATATTTTAATACATATTTAAATACTTTTAAAGTTTTATATAAATATAAAATATAAAAAAATTTTCCTCTACTATAATTAAATGATTTTATAATGAATATAATATTAAAAGTTAAACATTTTTAAACACGAAAAACATCAATTTATCACAATTTTAGATAATCAAACTATTTAAAAATATTCAAAACATTCGTAGTCATACCACTTTGCACATTAATCTTTGGATCCTATGATCTAATCAACAATGCTTCACATATGACATGTTCCGAATAGATATTCAAACTTTTCAATAAAACTTTAAAATCAAACATACCTATTTTATTTTGACAGCCTATATTGTGCTCAATAATATTGGTCAAACCCTACAATCGACAATGCTCTAGAACTCAAGTAAAGAGATGACGGGCAGTCTCTCCAATGTATTTGACATTACATCAATTTCATCTAAATTGATAAACGAAATCTGAACACAATCCAACTGGAGATTTTTATTTATTAATAAACATATTGCGTACCTTACACGAACTAAAAACGATTTTATAATCAAAATTTCCCATCTGTTTACTTAACTTCCTCTTATAATTTGCAAACCTTTCCGAGTACGACAATACTAACACAAATTTAAGCTCAGTTTTAGTTAATACATTTTTTCTATTATGTAAATCAACACTCAATTTACATTCACTCGTTAAATTACACTCAGGCGCCCAAAAACATGGATCCTTATGATTTTTAATCTATTTGCAATAGTCTCTTATTATCAATAATAAAAATGATTTCGAATACTCATTCTTTATCAACAACTCAACCAATTTATCAACACTTTTCACTGAATTACTAAAAGTAGACGATAAAGACCATGAACGATAAGTCAATCCCTTCACCATATTTCACTTATATTTAAATTCACAAAAACCTTCTTGAGAAGTATAAAAACCAGTATCAGTTAGTTTTCTATAAATATTTGTCTCATATCTTTGTTTTTTATTTATCTTTGCGTTGAATTATTAAATCAAAGAACACAATAGATGAACTTCTATCCGTTTCACATGTGAATACAATGTTCTTACGTAAACTGTTCATAAAATGCAAAAACGGCTCTATAAGTTTCTGATTTTCAAATACAAGAAAAATATCATCAACATTCCTTTTATAAACAATGGGTTTCTCAAATTGGAAAGAAGCAATTTTCCTATTTAATCTAGCCAAAATTATTGATGCCATCGTTGGTGCTAAAGGAGAACCCATAGCGACTGCATTTATTTGTTGAAACCATTCGTTATTGAAAAATTATAATTTCATTTTAATCAATGTTTGCACATTTCATAACTGTAGTCGACCTCTAAATCTTATTGGAAAGCTTCACACGGTCTCCCATAAATTAATTAGCATGTATTTTAATTTTGCCTCAGTTTCATTTTTTATTACTATTTGCTTCCAGTTTTTACTCACCTAAATACAGTCAAACTTCACAGAACAAACTTCATGGAACCAGGATATTTTATTCTTTTACCAGGAAATAGTCTAATCTAAAGAAAAAACTCAAAAAATAAGAAACACGAATGCATTTTTTAATCTATTATTTATTAGCAAAACTTAAAATACATTGTTGCTTATTAGATTTCAACTATAAGTCTCTTAAATATATGTTAATTTTTGAGCTTCTATTTTAATAAATTAATTTTTTGACAGATTTTTAATGAATTCATGCAGTGGCTTAACAACAGCTTGGTATTGGGGCAGTTGCCAAGGGTTCCGGGTCACGAGAATTTAAAAGGAGCCGCTAAATCTCTAAATTTAAAATTTTTATTTAAATAGATATGTCACTATTATCCTCGATAACAAAAAAACTAATAATTTATTATATTTAACTATATTTCATTTAAACCATTATAATAAAATCTACTTGAGATCAACGTGAGGCCAACAAAGCACATAATCTCTAGCTCTTCTTTCCATCGAACGCGGACTTACCATTCAAATAAACTTCATTGAAATAATCAATTAATTTTGCAAACATTAAAGCAAGAAAAGTTAAGCTTGGAGCCTTTGATATAGAACTAAGAGTGTATCAGTATACTGTTACTTAAATTTACTTTTAATTGTGAGTTTCTATCTTTATATATGAGTTAGTGAGTATGATACATTGACACTATTGTTTTTATTTAAAATACATGATACTTCAAGTATTGCTGCACTCTGTATTAAGCAACAATATACAGTTTTATCCACCAATTTATTTATTATTATTTAGTAAATAATAAACTGTAAGTTAATATTGTTCCTGTCTTTTTCATTTTTGATATACACGTTGTATGACTGTTATTGTCAGACTGTAATTTTTGTCATATATAAAATAAGAAAAATTCAATTATTTTTTTATAACAATTGAAAAAGCGGCAAATCTGAAATTTGTCAATGGTGCCAAAAATAAATTAGCCAAGAGCGTCGAAAACCCAGTTACTCCACTGAATTCATGAAACCCATTTACATATCTTTTGAATTCTTGATTATTTGTCGTTAAATTATTAAATTAAATTGTCATTTTTATTTTTAAAATCAGTATTCATGGAGCAATTATTCAAAGCAATAATATTTAATGATTCACTGCTTTTAGCTACCCAGCAAACCCTTTTCCAATTCATTGAAATTTTCATTTATTTCAAGTTTGTGAACTATAATGGAATTATTAAATGTTATTTCCGAAATTGAATATGTTATTATTAGTAATTATTATAATCCTACTATCAATATTATTTTTGTTTTCATTTTTAATAAAAATTAAACACTCAATTCAGTTTTATTTTATTACATCCAAAAGAGACATTTAAAGGAATCATTTTAAGCAAAGTGTTAAAAAATTTTTTCAAAACATATCTAACTAATAGAAATAAACAAAAAAATAATTTTGAATTCAATATATCAGAATTCTTCTCTGAAAAACGTTTTATTATATTTACTGGATAATTTACTCATAAATTAAAATAAAATATATTTTTATAAAATTATAAAACAAATTGTATTTTTATAAATTCAAAACATATTATTATATTTGGAAGCTATCGAATTCCATTAAGAAATTAGAGATAATTTTAATGTAATTTTCAAATTGTATGATGTGTTTGAAAAAGAAATTTCCGTCTGAAATATTAAATATTACCAACAAATATTTATATAAAAATTATCCTGAAGCTTCGGTGATGCCTTTCTGGTGTATGTCAAAATCTGGAATGTTGGTAATATGTGGAGTTATTTTCAAAATTATTTTTTAACAGTTAAACGACTTGTAAAAATGATAAATATTCAGATTTATTGCAATTTAAATTTATAAATAAATCCACTGAATTTATATAGAAATTGCGATAAATAAGTTATTTTAATAATAAGAAATTTTAGTTATTCAGAAATTACAACATTGATGTAAGACTATATTCAACCACATTCAAAAACAACCATATTCAGGTCAGAGTACCACAGCTATTAATTATGCAATTACAACTTAACACACATACTAGACCGGCTGCTGTAACTGTAGGAATCAATAGATGACATCCATAGTATTACATTAAAAGCATGGTATAGCACAATATATCACTAGGCTGATAGAAAAAACTTAAACTTTGTGTTATATAATAAATACCATAAAACTTGAAAGGGGGAATCTGTACGCTTTAGTGAATAGATACATTTTGCGGACAATGAACTTAGATAATTGTTTGATACAATAATAGGATTATTACCGAAGCAATTTGCTGTTAAAAGTTGTTTTTGATATTTAATTAATTTTTGATCTTTTATTTAAGTGAAAATAAATTAATATCAAAAGAAAATCGATCAAAGGTGGCCTAAAAAACAAAAGATTTTACAGATATTAAAACACATTGTTGTAAAAAAATGGTTTGTGTATTGATAACGCTATATCGAACGTCATATTTTGCAAACAAATTAATCTAAACAGTGTTTGAAGAAATGAACCTAAGAAAGATTTTTAAAAGGACAAACTCCTTAGGCTGGTGATCTCGATATCCAACACTGGGATAACGAAAATGAAATTTTGTTAAAAGTTTCTCAACATATCACATATTAATATGAATTATACTTTATGTTTGTTTAATTTTTTTCAATATTTATCAAAGAATATTTTCTAGTATATTCAAAAATCACCAAACTCTTCTTATATATGAAACATACTTTATAAAGAAACCCTTTTTATAAGAGTTTTTTAACAGTTTTTTACAAAAATATATATGCAACAACTTTTAAAACAAAAAATCAAAATAAAACTCCAAATTGAATAACAAAATAAGTCCTTACCGCTAAGTAATAATTATATTGTTGAAAAAAGTTTCGATTATTAACTCAAAATTGTTTTAAATAAACGATCAAAATATTAATAAAGTAAAACAAATATAAATAATCAAATGTAAAATATTATAAAAAAATAATAAAAAATAATAATATTTTAAATAATACTTCCAAAATAATATCATCAACAGGTGAATATTTCCATAGTTTTTGAAATGTTTTGACAACATTTCAAAATAGGGTAACGCAAAGTTTTGTAAACATTTTATTCTTGCCTACTTTTAGTAAAAATATTAAAAGCTGTGAATGAATTATTTCAAACTTGAAAATGTAAAAATCAATTTTTTTGGGGAAAACAGCAGAAACATATAACAAATAAAATAGTAAAGAATCTGTTAATTTTAAAGTGGTAGAGGTTAACAAAATCTTCGAAAACCAAATCTTCGAGTTTAACCGGCACGATAAAAGTTGTAGAGATTTGATAACCATTTAATTTATTCCTTGAAGTGAAGTAAGTGAATTCCTCTAGCTTTCAGAACCAAAATCATTGATGTAACAAATGGTAGAAAATCAACTGTAATTTTGTAAAGTTACAAGTTTGTTGTCAACAAAAAAGTATATTTCACTGCGTGATATCTGAGGTTTTTTTAATATGATAAAACTTTGTGCAGTGTTTAAAGCTTAGGTTCTTAAACTGTGGTCCACGTAATATTTTTAAGTATTTTCACATGTTAAAATTATTTCAATATTTCAATGAAGAAAATTATTTATGTCAAATTTGAAAGAAATCTAGTAGCCGGATTGTGTCAGTATCCCTCCATTGAGTCGTGACTTAAAGTCTTATCTTTAGCAAACTGAGGTTTATTTAAATTCCATCCTTATAAGTTTATCTCTCAATCACTTCAAATTAATTGCATAACACTTAATGTTGCTGACAAGTTAGATTTAAGTCGAAATGTTATTTGGTGGTCCGCAGATTTCTGATTTGTAACGCTTGGTTCGTGAAGTAAAATATTTAAGAACTACTAATCCAAAGCATCATGAACTTAAAAGATTAAGAAAGGTAATTTATTCTTGGTAGAATAATTTGAAAGCCTAAATTCATTTATTCGGTTGTTAAATTTATAATTTTTTGGTAATTTGCTATTAATTAAAATGCATTATTCTACCGAAATCTTCAGAAGTCCAAATACATTACACAAATTTTCAGTTTACAAACACCATAAATGCAATCATTAACACACTTCCGGCTATTACATAAAAATCATTTTCGTGTAAAATTTTTTCATTTCTAATCTCAATCAAATTATTAGCACTCCAAAAATATATAAAATAACAAAAATTCAATTACCTAATAGCTGATGTCGCAAAAACCTTTCCTTTACTTCCAAAAAGAAGAACTATAAATGATGCGACAACAACAATGAGATCTATCAAAGATATTGGCTTCCTCATAAATCGTAGACGGCCACTAAATCCCAGATATTTACTCCTACAACCGGACGACCACAATCTGATAATGTATTCGGCTCCAAAGAAAAACACAAGAATTGTTTCCTATAATTTAAATTTCAATATATAAACGATATCTTCAACTTCAAAATGGAATTTTCAAACAATCTTTGGTCATTTTCCGCAGTGATCCCAAAAACTGTGCTACAGGGGAGTCAACATAATAATATAACTATTAGTACAAATTTTAAAATTTTGAGTTTAATTTCAAATGTGTTTTTAACACCTTCTCGATTGCTGAAAGTCTTATTTCGTAGGAAATTGTCAAGGGATAAGAAAAGATGATAATCTATATAAGTAATATGGAAGAGTAAGGCGGATGAGGTAAAGTTTCATATTCAAGCTCCTGCAGTTTTTCGAACTTTGATTTGGCCACTTGAGGCATAGCATTATCGCGCAAAAGCAAAGGACACCCACAATTTACTAATCCTGGCCGTTTTTGCTTCAGATTTCCACAGAATACATCGAGTTGATTGTGTAATGATACTTTCTCCAGGTTCCAAGAAATGGAAATTAATCAAACAAGTCATATATCACAAAACAGTAATCATTACTTTTCTTGAAAAAAATTCCTCGCTTTGGAATGGTGTTTGGCCGAGCATTGTTGTCCAACCACTCACCGCAACGTCTGGAGTTGTCATATAATATCCATTATAATATTCATCAGGGGTAATTATTCTTTTCAGAAGGTGCTCATTTTATTTTAAACAAAAGTGATGAACAGATGCTTAGACGCTGAATTTGTCATTTTTTGCTTAAAGTAAAAGTGACCCGTTTTTGAAACTTTTTGACTTTCCCAATTTAAAGTCGCAGACAGTTTTTTTGTCTACATCGAGTATATCTGCAAATAACCTAGTTAATTGTTGAGGGTTGAACTCGATAAAAAATTTTAATGCACTTTTGACAATGGCACGAGGACGGTCCAATCGATCTTCATCTTGAAGGCTTGTTTCTCCAGAACGAAATCTTTTATATCAACATTGAGCATATTTTTGATGACGGCATTTGCCCCCCATGCTTAGCAAATATTACGTGCAGCCTCTGATGCATTTCTTTTGAATTTATACTCATACAAAAGGTATAAACTAATTTGCGTTGTTGTCATGGATATTTTAAATGTGTTTTATATTATTTAAACTAAACTAAATTGATTAAAAAAGTTTTAGACATAATTCTAGATTAACAATCATTTTCAAATCGTGTTATTAAATTAAAACATCAATATAATTGTTTATATATTTTGTTTTAAAATATGTATATGAAAAAGTGACTATACTTTTCCTTCAACCTGATATATAATTATTGCTTCAAACTTTCGTCTCTTCATCTTCCAATAATACAGCTAGTTTTTTAAGAGTTCGAATTGAGTTGGAATTCTCAATTTTATTGTTGATAAATTCTAAGTAGTAATCCACATATGTCGCATGATGAATAAGTGTTGAATAAATTTCCCATGATGAATAAAAAAAAATCCAAATCGGTTGTTCCGGTTCGGTTTAAAATTTGTATTGCGTAACATTATTTTATACTAATATAAAGACAAGTATTTCAATTTTTGTAATATATATATATATATATATATATATATATATATATATATATATATATATATATATTATATATTATATATATAAAATTAAATAATACGACAGTTAGACACATAAAATAATAAATTATTCAAAGAGAATAAAAAATAAAAGTAAAAAATTCATACGTTTAGGAATTATTTATTCTAAAATATTTTCAAAATATTAAAGAATTCATTAAGTAATCACTAATGCGAGAGTTATTAATTTCCGGCTGAGATTTGCTGAAACTGAAAATACTCTTTCAGCTTCGGTGGATGTTGGACGTATCGTTAAAATTGCGTCGTATAATTGTTAAAGAATTGCAGTTCTCTTGCTCGTTTTCTAATAAATGGCAAATTCATTTCTTAGGGAACAAAACTATTTTTCTATTTCTTCTTTTGTAGCATTATTTATTTCAACGTTGATTTCATCTTGCAGAGAAGCACAAGCAATATCGTCATCAATTTCTCCTTCAATAGACAGATGAAAACCTTAATATGGTCACTCACAATCAGGCGAAACTTCATCGAGTTACATGATCCAATAATTCTTACCAATCCTAGGTTCAACAATTTACCTGTTTTATCATATACATTTATGGTCATATAACTGCGTTGCCGAGAACTTACCCATTCATCGTAAGTAATAATAAACTTCTATATATCTTTTTGGCTTCATCAAAAATTTTTCCAAGAGTTTCTTTATTTTATAAAATCAACTATCGATGTTTTTTGTTGTAGTTTTAAGTTTCCATTTCCAAGCAACGTGTGTTATGTAATCATTGTGTGATCTTTTACAATAGGTTTTATGAATGTTTCGCATGTGATTGATCATTGCAGACGTAAAACCCTTACAAATGTTCATTTCTGTTCCACATTTTTTACATTTAGCTTCATCGTTAGCCCTGTCAGCAGATGAAATTTTTGTAAATATTCCCATATTGCAGCCAACGACATTATTTGGGTTTATTTTTGATTTGGAAAAAATATTTAAAAAAATTATTAATATTTGTTAAAAAAAATAAGTGAAAAAAATACTTACATATTTATTATTTTTACATTTATAGAGGAAAAATAACTATTTAATATTCATAATTAGATAAATTCCAAACAGAATGACATAAAACAGACGTTAGAATTAATAAGGAACAGAGGAATGAAAAATAAATAAGACCATTAAAATACTTAAATTTGCATAAATATAGGCGGGCAGCAATTAAAATATTGAAGATATTGAAGAATTATAAATTTTAATAAAATATATTTTTTGAAAACCATAAATTCCGGCTTTGCGTAGCGGTTTACAGTTTTTGATGCGAAGAACCGTAGTATAAATGTGCATATTCTGGACAACCAAACTTAGAAATCGACTGCTCCACAATTGATATCGCAATAGTATGAGTAGCCCATTGTTTTATCTGAGGTTTCTTGATGGATATTCAATAATTTTCTCAACATTGCTCGCTGTTTCTGTCGATATTTCCAACACGTTATTGAAATATAATCATAACCCTTTTTTATTCCATTTCACCGAGCATCTTTTCATTAAAAGTAATTTTGGAAAAATCAATTTTCAAATGTTCTCCCAATGTTAATTAGAGGTTAAAGATTTAAAAAATATTATTTAAAAGACCTTCAATTTTTATCAATAAATTCTTCTCAAACTTTGCTAGGTTCACAATTTTTTGCACAGCCTTATTTCTGTCAGAATTCCATTTCGTGACGTGTTGTAAAAGATCAAGTGGAAACCCAAAACAAATTTATTTATTCCACACTACTACTATACAAGAATATTTCCACAAAATAACATTATATTGCAAAATAATGTCAAGGTTGTGCACACATGAAACCTAAGGTAGCCACAATCCATTTTTTAATATTCTATACACAAATTAAATTTTTTAGTTAATATAATTGCATATTTTCACAAGTCACATTATAAAAACATAGAAACAATATCATTATAACATATAAACATAAAAATGTAACTATAAAAAAGAAAAAAATTATTTCATAATTTTAGTAATAAAATTCAATATAAAAATCAAATATAACAGAAATTTATATCATAAAGGCCATTACTAATAAAATCTAAAGACTATCTTTAGTCAAATTTTTTAAATCGAAACAAAAATATAAACTTTCACAAAGCATGGTTTAAAAATTAAGGTTTTATTGATAATAATGAAAAGTGTCTTAGTTGTAAATAGATTCTTAAACTTTAATAGGAGCTGCACATGACTCAGTGAAGAGCGGTATTTGCCCATCATTGTAATATGTCATGGTTAATCACATGTTTGACATAGCATATTACATTTAGGTCTGATAGATTTTCTACGTTATAACTGTACAAATATTGATAAAAAACAACCATTTATTTTTCATTTAGAATTTCTTTAATAGTAACAGAAGCAGGATAAATTGTATTCATTATTTCAACGTATGAATTCTGACTTTTGAGGAACGCAAAAAGTTTATATCAATTAGAGGATTTTTTTAAATTCAATAAAAAGCTCTAAAATCATCAATTTTGCCCGTCTGCTTTGATTCATCTATACCTTCAATTCTATCAATAAATCTTTACTTAAATCGTTATTTATGTTTGTTTAAAATATTTAAAAACCTCTTCACAAATAATTAACGAGACAGCCTCTTTTCTCAATTAATAAATAGCTTATACTGCTGATGTACTTTCAAAATTTCCACCAAAATAATTTCATTTTCTCTTGTGTAAATCGAATAAATCAAAATTATTCAGTGATTTTTTATAGATTCTTTTAATAATAAAGAGTTTTACAATCTAATAACAAAATTTTCCATTATGCCATAATTTTCCACGTACATGACCAAGCCACATTGAGATAAATTCCGCTATAATTCAAGTTGATACATAAATCAACTTGTCAGAATTTATTTTTTGTGAAAAAATAAATGCATTTCAGCCATTTTAGAAATGGCTGCTAAGTAAGTTATTTTTTATATAGTTATAAAACTTAAAGTTAAAAATTTTTAAGAGTTGAATTATGATTTCATAATGAAATATGATCATAATTCAAACTCTTAAATATAACTTTGATCAACTATTTCATATATATTACTATAAATAATATTTAGGAAATCAAGTAAGTAACTAACTAATCTCTAAAAATATGTATTTTTTTATACATTTCGGAAAAAATCTCCTAATATGCACAAAGTAATTAGTTAAATATCTGTAGTCTTCTTTTACCAGATCGTTATCCAGTGCGTTCTTCAGAAAATCGAATCTGGATTGGAAATTCATGGAACTGAATCCACCTGCTTTTGATTTAGATTTCAGAATATTGAATTTGATTTTACTGAACACACTTTCAATTGGGTTCAGGAAAGGACTATATGGTGATAAATGTTCAATAAAATTATTTTGAGATATTGCACCACCATGAATTTGAAGTATTATCATGGATTAAACGATATCCAGTTCCATTCAATTTTACAGTTATTTCCTTAATGAAGATCTGGTAGGTATCCTTCTGAAATTCTATGGAAATAATAAATTAATTTCTATTTTCCAATAAATCGTACAATGTGATTTCTTCATCATCGCGAAATGGAATTGTTTCTGCAGAAATGCCTGAAATTCTATGAAAATATTAAATTAATTTCAATTTTCAAATAAATCTTACGAAGAAATATCATCATTTTCAAAAAAATTTGGATCAGTTTCCTCAAAATTAAATTTTAAAATATTTTCCGTCATTTTTTAAAAAAAAATCTCAAAAATGTCTAAATTAATTTATTATAGGGGTTTTTCAACTTCTGATGGCTGCATGTTAAAAGTTTACACGCATGTTTTATTATGGGTTGTGTTAATGTGCGCTATTTTATTTCTCTATCACTTTTTGAGTTTCTCAGTGACTATTTTACAAGCAACCTCAAGGTGAGTTGGTGTGTTTATATGCTATAAATTTATTGATTTTTGTTTTATATTATAGGTGATATATCTCAACGTGGCTTGGTATAAGATTTCATTGTAAATTTTGCATCAAAAATAACATCAAAATTTTCAACACAACATGTTTCATTTTTAAAGTCACACCATAAAAAAGTGATGATTTTTCCTTTTAATAAAATACATTAATTAAGGCAATATAGATGGAATGATTCAAACAAAGTTAGTGTATAGCTTTTATTAATTTTAAATATTTATGCATTGCTTAAGAGAGCGAAATCAAATTTTGTTTAGAGTTAATTAAAAGTATTAAGATTTATCAAGTATCCACCCAGAGTTGCATTAAAAATAATCTGAACAAAATGTATTTTTTTGTGATTAAATCAAGGAGTTATTTTGCTGGGATTCAATTACAGATTTCGATAGAACTCGAGAAGTCAGATCGACACATAATTTCTATCGACAATTTATAAATACCCTAACATTTGACAAGTGTTTTATATACATTTCACGAATTTAGAAAACATAGCGGTTCAACATATATATTTTTCGATTTAAATTAATTTTATTACAATTCATGAAATAAAAATTTTAGAAATAGTAAATTAAAATAAATTTTCAAAAATTGACAAAGCTATTATTCAGATTTTAGATTAACCATAGCATTATCTCAAAAGTAAATAAACATTTTCTTATTTTATTGGGAATAGTGATAATCGATTTTTCAAAAATTCAATTATTCCAGAAAAATATATTTTTAATAAGCACGCGAGAAAATTAATATTAATCAATAGTAAGAAAATTAATATATTTTCACCGGAAACCCCAAGCCAAATATTTCCATCCTTCGGATTAAGTACTTTAGTCGGCAATCCTCAATACTCATTACACATAATTAATTAATTAGTCAATTTTAATTGATTTAATACATAAATTAATCGATCAAACGAGAATTAGGTCGAACTCCAGAGTCAAATCTCATATAAAATTGGTCGCAGTATTATTCGTACAGGGATTTTCAGTTTCACATTTTTCTACGGGAAAACTGGTTGTTTGTATATGAATACGGGATTTTATGGATAATAGAAACATCTGTAACTAATTCGAACAGATATTTTTGCGATTTTACACAGTAATATTTTAATTTCAATAAAAAACAAAAAACGGCCATCGGAAGTTTTGTACAGTATATTTTAGTAGAATAATATTTGAACATCAATTTTAACATTATTTAAATTTGAAGGTCTTTTTAAAAAAAAAATTATGGTTTTCTAAAGGTTTATCGTCGAATGTGGTTTTTATGAACAGAGTTAAATAGACTATTTTAATGAGTATATGCGCCTCAGTAATTTAAATAAGTAAAGATATAACAGTAATTTATAGAACCTATTATATATTTAATAAGAAAAATTTATTATTATTTATTATAAAATCCAACTAGATTACAACTAGAATTATTCCTTGATTATTTTATTCATTTAATAATAGTTTTATTTTATTATTTAGATATCCTCAACAAGTGTAATAAATGATTTTGCGTAAAAACACCTTGTGCTGTTTGGAAATTATTAAAACGAGTATTGTCGGATATTCATAATTAGAACAAAATCGGAATAAGGGAATAAAGAGAGTTACACACGAGTCTTTATATTTTTATTAATGCACCAGTTATAAACTTAAGACGAGGGTAAGGTAAATACGACATAACGCCTTCTATCGACAATCGAGTTAGTTTGAGAAAATCAATCTAGTAGTAGTTTCTATGAAGGGAAGCTCGAGTACTCTTTAGTTTCAAATCTCATATAATAGTACCAATGCGAGGTATGTTCATCTATTGGTTTTGACGTCTTATAAAGCGTTGCTAAGGACAATCGACGAAGACAACAAAGTAATCATTATTTAATACTGATTATAATTGGTTGCGTAATTTAAGGGTCAGTGCAATCAAATATCCTATTATAATTACATCCCAATCACTTTTTGCAGAATATTTCATTTTCAATCTCTATTCTTTTAAGATTTTATTACAAAAACCCAAAGAATATGTTTACCGTACTTATAAATTTATCAGTAGTCAGGCGAAAAATAATAGAAATCTTATAATTAAAATTAACGAAAATTTTATTAAAAAATAACTAATAAAATTTTACATAATAATTTATAAACATTCTGATTATAACTAAGAAATGTTTTTTTATTAAAAACCAACAGAATTTACCTCTGAATAATATTTTTCACTCAATTAATCTATGCATTGTAACAAAAGTAATTACGTAAAGCATCAATAGTCTATTTAATAATCAATTTGAGCAAGTCATTGTTGATTATCAAAACAGGATTCAGGCAGCTGAGATAAGAAATTGTTGATAAACTATATTAGTCTTACTCAAATTTCTAAAATTGCATTAGCAATACTTTAAATCATTTTACCATTAATTTAACAATAGAAAAATCTCATTGAAAAACAATTTTATATTCAAAATAATAATTACCATAATATAGAGTAAATAACTAGACATTTCATAGTAAACATCAATTGTCGATATAACACTGAAAATCAAACAAACTAAAACCATAATAAATCTGAAAAAATTAATTTTAATAAGAATTTAAATTATACTGAAATTTGTCTTACACGGTAAAATGATATAAGAAACATTTCCAACCAGTTGGTCTTTCGAGAAAATTATAAATTTTCGTTTTAAATGGCAATGGATTCTTTCCGCCAATTGGTCTTAAAATTCTGGAACCAACAGAAAAAGCTGAAAATCTCTTTCTGATAAAGAGCTTTGGAATTGATAATTTATCTGTGCTACCGAATTCATCGTCAATATTCAAATCGACTTTAAGCATAATATATTTTTATAAGTCTAAAATTTCCTATTTAATATATAAGTTATCATCACAATTAGCTGATTAAAAACTGTATTCAAACTGAAAATTGAGTTGAAGGTTATTAAATGATATAGTAAAACAAATTTGAGAATTAGGTAATGTTCACGTCAAAAAATATTTTGAATCAACTTATTAGTTAAAATCATATGAATTGCTAAATAACATAAATATTTTAAAAATCTTTTAGTCAATTTCAAATTTAATTCATGAGTGATTTTAATATACAATTATTTTTTAGTACAACAAATTTCTTTTTAATTTAAGCGACAAAACCGATCATTTATTAATTGTTTAATAAATATCTCTATTAACTTTTTGTTTAAATTATTCTTTATTTAACAATTTAAGATCATTGGAGATTACTGAATTAGCAAAAAATGCTGTTGACTAATTGGTGTACTTCCTTTATGGATGATATGCGTTCAATCAAGGACATGTTTATGGTTTCGTGTATCTACTTTTCTTTCCTTTGATGCACTTTAAATAGATTAGTTTTAATAGTCTCTATAGATGTGTTTTGTGGAATTTATTATCGGAATTTTAATTTGATGTATCAAGATTTGAGCGTTTTTTAAATGAACACTTTGTTTAAAACTATAAATAATTTGAAATTTTAATAAATATTTTTGGAGTATTTATTTTAATGAATTTAATTTCATGTCTATACATGAATTTAAAAAAAGATATTTTGTTACATAAAATGATATTGAGTAAGTAATCGCTTTCCGGTAAATGTGATGCGGCTTTAGAAAATTGGTAATGGCTTTTATAGTGAGCGTTTTTGGTCTTATGATTTATATGGTCGAATAAAATTTGAGAACGAATTTTAATAATAGTTTTGGAAACAGGAAAGTCATTCTTCGTGATTTTTACTTGCAAAATAATCTCTGTATTTTCTAAAAAATGAATTGGTCTTTGACTTTTTAAATTAAAATTTTTCGCATAAGAAATATCAGTGGAACTCATTGGTTGAATGCCGGTGATTAATATGAAATTATAATTTTTAAGAGATACTTATCGCTAAATGATTAAGAAGAGAATTATTATAATTTGATAAAATTTGATCCTTCGATGATTTTCGAGGTAATTAACTATCTACATAACGAAAAGATAGAGAATTTCTCAGTAAATTATGAATATCTGGAAATGAAATTTAAAACTTTATTGTATAATATATTTCTATAATTGACTGCAAATGTTTGCATTAAAGTTTAGCTCATTATATAGTGCAGTGGTGGCCAACCCAAATCAATCGAAGGACCAAATTTTCGGAAAAATAATTATCGCGGGCCACAATAAATTCATTTAGTATATTCAGTAAATTTGTTCATTATTTTCAATAAATAGTACAAAGTAAATAGTATGCAGTAAACAGTACATAGTATTTAAAAAATTTTAATGGGGTTGCTGCTTCTCAATTTTCTCCGAGTTTGGACAGGTTGATCTCACATTTTGTTGAAGAAATTCTCAACTGATCACTAAGATGTTTGTCGATCAATTGTGTGCGATCTTTGCTCTTTATGCGTTTCATTTTTGAGAATAATGCTTCGCAACTATATGTAGTAGGAAAAACACTTATTATCTTGAAGACAAGAGTATTGAGATTCTGGAAACTTTCAGTTGTAACAAACTTATTGTAAAACTCAATTTTAGGCATTTCGTTGAACCAATGTTTCAAGTCTTCACGAGCTTGAAGATCAATCAATTCCATTTGATACTTAAATGGGACTTCGTCAGCCTTAATATGGAATGGTGTTAAAAATAAAGCTAATTCTGTATTAAATTTATCGAATACAGCAAATCTACGTTGGAATTCAAATTTCAGTTCCCGAAGAATATCTGCATAGCGACGAAAATGTTTTTTGACTATTCAACCACAAAGTCATTTAGAAATGGAAAATACAATGCCACGCTATTGTCCAACTGCTTAATCCACAAATCTAACTTTGCAACAAATGATTGAATATTTTGAAAGCAATCTGTTATGAGCTTTCCTTCTCCTTGCAATTCGACATTAAGGCTGTTGAGGTTTTCAGTGATTTCTACTATGAAACATAGATCTAGCAGCCACTGTTCATCGTAGAGCTCTTTTACATCATCAGCATTTTCAAGCATGAATAATCTAATCTCTTTACAAATTTCGTAAAATCGTCTGAGTGTCTTTCCTCAACTCAACCAACGAACTTTCGAAAAATAAATCAAATCTTCATATTCAGCCCGAACTTCATTCAAATAGTCTTGAAATTGTGTATTTTCAGTGCATTATTTTTAATTTTGTTAACAGTTCCAACAACGACAGTCATCACAGTTCCAATATCAACGATCAGGCCGCACGCATTTTCTTAATGAAGGAAGCAATGAATCGTGAATAGGTTAGAGACATCAATATTGTTCTTTTTCAAATGCTGAAGTAGTAAGACTACAGCACAAACGTTTGTTCCGACCATAGCCTGGGCACCGTCAGTTGTCACGCCAAAAAATTTACTATATGGGCATTTACGGTTGGCAAGCGAGGAAACAACAACTTCTACGATATCAACTCCTTTGGTCGTGTCTTTTAAGGAATGAAGATCCAACAACTCTTCGTAAATGTTGAAATATTTGTCAATGCCCCTGATAAAGATTTCTAGTTGTGCTGTGTCACTCAAGTCAGTGCTTTCATCGAAAGATATAGAATAAAACGAAAAGTTTGGAATCAAATTATTGAGAGTAGTGGTTAATTTATCGGAAATCAATTCTACTCTTCGTGTCACCGTTTATCTGGATAAGCTCAACTGTTTAATCAGCTTGATTATATCAGGAAATAATTCTTCGGCGACAGAAATCATACAATCCTTGACAAATTTACATCAGAAAATAGTGTCATATTTCTTCCAATAATATGTGAGACCTTAAAACTATCTCTGAAAATGCTATTTGCCTAATCAACTGGTTTTTTGAAGATCATTTGCTGCGCTTGTAATTTTTTTCAGAGCAACTAACTTTGCTTTGCGTTCTTCACCAATAATTTTAGCAAATGAATCGTGTCGTCCCGGTTTAAATTGTAGTCTTTCAAGACACTCACAGTTTCGCAACAAATCCAACATAAAGCGGAGTCTTTATTTTCGATGAAAAAATATTTTTCCATTTCTCTTGAAATTTTCGGTTTGGAGACTCATATTTTCTTTTATTGGATCCTTCTTCAGATGTCATCTAAAATAATATTTTTAATAATTTAATATAATATTTAAAACTAGCAACTGTTACTCACTTTTAAAAGTTCTCAAGAGTTCTTGTGTTTAAAAATGAATTTTACAAAGCGAGGCAGTATGAATAAATTTTAAACTAAAAACTGAACTCGTAAAGCAACAAATATGGCTTTTTTGATTTTTGATTTTTTAAAAATACTTCACCAGTAATCAGCTATAAATTTATTTAAATTATGAATATGATATTGTCATTTTATTTTAAAAGTAAGTAAAATTGCATATGATTTCATTGATTGAAAATTTGCGTGATTAATGTATAGGAGAGATGAAACCACAAAAACTACTTTCATATTGTTGTTTCATCTCACTTATTGTAGTGTGTAATTGCAGATTACACAAAGAAAGCACTAATTAATGTATTTGAAAAATTACTTTATTTTAACCGATTTTGTAACACAGTCGATCCCGGTTAATATCGCGTAATTCGCGCATGTAAAAAGCCGATATTGAGCATGACAGGATATTATCTGATGTAAAATAATTTTATTTGGCTATTGAAATAAATATAACTCGTTTTTACGACTCAAGTAAACTTAGAATCAATGTTTTTAATAAAAAATATGCTTAATTCGATTATAAATTCTAAAAAAGCCAATTATTGAGCTGATCTTTAGAATTTCTTCGCGGGCCACATCAAAACGCTTCGTGGGCCACTAGTTGGCAATGCCTGATCTAGTGCTTCCTTCAGCACATCGGATCTGGATTGAAAAGGCATTGAATTGTGAGTACACGTGCCTTTTAAATAGTCTTCCTAATATTGAATTTGATCTTACTGAACACACTTAATTATATTATGATCATACTTATTATGAGTATAATTTATGAATAAATCTTACAATATATTTTCGTCATCTTCACAAAATGATATTGTTTCGACAGAAATGCCTGAAATATTTATGAAGTATTACATATTTTAATTTTTAAAATATTCTCATTTGTTTATAATTAGGTTATTATTGGAGTGTATCTCAAAGCAGATTTACCAGATGTTGAAAGTTTTGATGCATTTTTTATTATGTATTATGTTTGTGTTGTAATATTTTATTTTTCTACCACTTTATTTCAATTTCTATAGTATAGGTTTTATCTGATTGCACGTTCAAAAAACAACATCAAGGCGAGTTGATATGCATCTATTTCATAAGATTATTGATTTTATTTTATATGAATAGAGAATTTATCTAGTGCAGGTTGGTGTATGCTAATAAATGGAACTAGAAATATCTGAGGTAAAATCCAAAACAGACGGAAAATTAGTCAATATTGATCCACTAGGTCAGATATTCACACAAATGTGGGATCTAAGGGCGATCTCAAAGGGTTATCTCAAAATTTCCTTGTTCAAATGATTTCTATTTTTCGGTTTTGTAATATCCATGATTGAAAAAGGCTTATTAGAGGATATACGTTGCACTGAAGTGACTTCCAAATTTTAGCGCATTATTCCAATAATGAAGAATAACGCGTTTATTGGCAACAATGATAAAAGTTTAATAAATCTATCTCCTTATATTTGTTTATCATTTCCATATAATTTTGGAGATCAATTAGTGCAAGTTGGACTGTTTCAGGTGTGTTTTCAGCTAAAATGGCAAATGGGATATTAAAAAAATCAAGCAAAGCTTTTTTTAAATATGAAAATCGAGTATTGAAAACCGACTCTAAATCATTAATTTTTAGAACAGTCCTGCATGTTATGATATTATCGTCCTTGGGGATGAGACTGATCTTTTAATTACGTGTACCAACCAGAATACAATTCGAACTTGTGACGGGTAACATTTTTTTAATGGGAGTACTTGCTAGAGACCTTCAAATTTTTCATTTATGCTTGTTGAATCTGTACCTTGCAAGTGCTGACCTGCATCCAATAAATTTATTCTGTGTTGATTTTAGAACATGATATTTGGTAATACCTACACCAAGGGTGTCCAACCTTTTAAAAAGATCAAATGTTTTTCTTCATCTAATTTTAACAACAGTTGATGGTAAAAACTATAAAATACGTAGTTAACATATTTAATATTTCGTTGCAATTGTCATGGAATCTTCAATATGTTCATCCGATATTTTGCTTTTAATTTGAATTTTACCGTGATTCATTCTTGAAAATATTTGTTCAAAAATATATGTGATTCCAAATTTTGATGACATGAATAAAACATTATTATGAAGTGATAGATTCGAACCTCTGAAATGATATAATTCATAAAAGTCTGGAAAAGGAACTTGATTGAATTCCTCCTTGGCTTGAATGTCAGATCGCAACTCTGCATTCCATATGAACATTTGTTGGCAGCACTCCTATATCGGCGCTGAATAGAGTAACCAGGATACAAAACAATGGATTATTTTTTCAAAAATCTTGGAATGTATCTTCGAATTCTTGGATGATATCAGATATTAGCGCTACCTAGCTTTTCACATTTTTAATGTTTGGTTAAAGTGTTGCAATGCAGAAAATTGATTATTTTAGTTTACCAAAATTTAAATTTTATTTGGAACGCGTTTGTACTGATGAATGAGTTTCTACCTTGAAAACGAGAATTATGATCATGTAATGAAAGCCAGTAGTACACTGTGTCCTGCCCAATCAAAAGTGGATGGTTTTATGAGTTACATAATCACTGGGCGGTAATTATGACGTAACAGCGCACACTATCAATTAATCATTTGGTTTTCGTTTTGGGTCCAATGGATCCGGGCGGTAGACTGAGGGTTAATAAAAAAACCATTTTTAATACAGAAATTTGACAAGATAAATTTTACAAGCATCTAAACATATTCTACAAACTGTATAAAACATTTTTCTAAAATGTATTTTGGTTTCCGGCGCTTATGCCGGGGACGGTATTGTCACAGCGGCGGATATGTCGCGGCGGTCATGTCTGGGCGCCACCTAAACATATATATATACATAAAAATATTGCATCAAGTTAATTAAAAGTAAACTAATACTAACAACTAAATAATAAATTTTTTAGCGACTTACTAGTGCGTCGCGACACACTTTGGGAAGTTCTGATATAGGGAACCTGACCATCTAACGTCTTTATACAGACTACAACATAAATTTTCGTATTGCGAGATTTCTAAATAGAATTAATATTAGATACATATGCAGGCTTTGACACAATTTAAGCAGTATTATCACAAAGGATAAACAAGGATATAAACACTTTATCACATATAGATCCTATGCAATGAGTACCCACCAAAGAGAATATCGTATCCCACAGAAGAAACTCTTGAATATATATTATCGCTGTTGTCACTTCAACCATTACCTTTGTAGTAAAAGGTTTGATATACACACTGGTTATAAAGCAATAACTTTAATGCTAACTACAAAGAAGCTCAAAACGAAATAGTTCCAAACATGCATAAATAATTTGAGCAGTTTGGCAGAAAATGTACAGTGTATACAAACGTAAATATGCTGTCTAGAAACACATGTTGGGAATTTTTAAAATGTTCTATGTATCTGGAAAATCCCAAATCGTACTATTAAAACCTAGATTTTTAAAGTTGTTAACCAAAAGTAATGGAGAAGCATGGAACAAAGATAATGCAGAGACACTAGAAATCAAAGCTCAGTTAATTAATAATAGAAATAATAAATATATGTTAAAAAGAAATATTATCTACACGAATCAAATCAAAATATGTAAACTAACTACAAAAAGACGAAAAATGAATAAGGAAACATATTTATTATTAAGCCATGAAAAAATAGAAAAGTAATGGAACAATTTTTATATGGAAGATTTGCTAATTAAAATAAAATGAACTATTTCAATATGTGAAGCATGTTAGAAAAGCAATTTTCTAACGAAAAAGTCATAAGGAAAACCTTAAAAAATTAAGCTTCAGATCCCATGGAGAAAATACAAACGGATATTTGCAGTCAATTAAGAGAAACTTTCAGATGAAAAAAATAAATTTTGGATTGACTTGGCATTATTAATAATGAATTTAGAATATTTACTTAAATAATTTTTAGGAAAGCTAGGTTAGTAAAATGCATTTTCAAAGTAAAATTAAGTAATCATTTTACAATAAAGCTAATATTTTATGGGAACAGTATTTCGCCGATATATTTTTAGGATTTCATAGATCTAAAAATTAAGTTACATAGATTTTCACACTTTTAATTTTTGAATTGCTTGTTAGATAATTTTTTAAGAGAATAAAGATAATAAATTGAGATTAAAAGATAAAAAAAAATTTCATAGATAATTCTAAAAATATCAATAAAAAGACACAATAAAAATAATTTTTTAAAAGAATATTGAATATAAATCTATTTTGTGTTCAATGGATTTCTTGAGGCCTTTCTTGGACGACGAACGGGTCTTTTAACAGCTTGAGTTGATGATGATGATATTGAGGACTGTGTTGCTGCTTTTTTTGAAGCTGAAGTTGTCTTAACTTTTTTGGATGGTTGTGGTTGAGTCAAAGGTAACTCTTCGGCTACTCGCTTCTTTCACTTTTTTATTACATTACTAGTTGAAGCCATTTCTCCACGAGCTAAATCAATTTGAGAGTACGAAATCGGAATTTTATAATTGCGTATAACTTCACATTTGATTTGATAAACTCAACTAGGTCATCTAATTGTTTTGATTTATTTTGACCATCTAATTTTTCTGCGTCGTTCAATGGAGCTTTTTTATTTTTACTTTTGGCGCCCCTTCTATTTCTATGAACATAATTGCGTTCTATTGCAAAGCCACGTAAATCTATGTCTTGTAACTCAGCTGTTTTGTAATAATGACTGCACATTTTGTATACTTTGAACCAACGACAAGTACAACTCTCACATTGAGTTTCCCCAAAAGTAATTGTTTGGATATAATTCAAGCCGAAATATAACATTTTGTTCTCATTTAGTTCTTTGAATCGATATTCTAATAACTCATTTGCTTGTCTTTTCACTGCTGAAACAGGCTCACGATATAACTGAAATTTAACTGGTTTGCTCCAATATGGAATAATTGATTCGTAAATGACAATAGTTGCTTCTTGTACAGTTGATAGCTCATGCTTAGTGAACTCACCCTTTGTAGTTTTGTTGTTTGTTTCAAGTGGATTGTTAGTCCCGGCCTGTCCATCAGTAGATTGCCAGTTGTTGAATCGACCATCAAAACATTATTTCTTAAAGTAGGTAACAAAACCATCAAGTGCTGAGTATGTTGCCCATTTATCAAACATTTTTAGCTTGTTCTTCGTTGAACTAGAAGTGAAGTGCTGATATATCAGCGAGTACCATGTCTTCATATTGTTTACAAGTTCTGAATTAATCTTTGAATTTCTTTAACACATTGTACTTGATGTGGTTGACTCACATATTGATGTTGGCATTCTCAAAACACGCTTCTGCTGCATTCGCTATTGCCCCAGATGCATCTTGCATTATGTTGTTTGGTTTAAACTCAATTCCTAGTTTTTGACACCTTTGGATGATTGCTTGATAAAAACGAGTATAATCTTTCTCTTCTTCATGTGAAGTTATACCATATACAATTGGAATAAACTGTCCATTGAAGTCTGAAATTCCGAAAACCATCATTGGAAACAAGTTGATTGTGATCTTGTATGTACCATCAATATGAAACATTGGATTGTCGTAAAGCTAAATTCTCTTTAACATGCTAATTGATGAAAATTCCACTTGAAAGTGCTTGCAGCTGATACGATATTATTGTAATGAGAAATGCAAAAGGCTTTAGATAGATCCATACCTACTTCATACGTGTAGTTTTTTAGTTGTATGGCTAGTCTTTGAAATTCATCGTTGCCTGCATAAGACTCTTTACGAAGTCTTTTTAAAAATGTACTGATTTGGGACTTATCGGGCATAATAATGTCTGCTGGATATTTTTCTTTGTTTGAAATTAGAGTGTATAGTATTTTCATTGACTTGATTTGACTGAAAGATTCAATTAGATTCTCCTTATCTCATTTTGATGAATTTCATGAATGCCTCTGAAGAACTCTTTTTCTTTTGGATCTTCACCGCGATGTTGAATTTTGCTATAAAGATAAAAAGCTTGATCTTGATGGCAAAATTGGACTTTGAATTGAAAAAGACATGTTTCATGTTTTGTGTTCCATTTGTCTGATGCGCAAAGTCGAAGCCTGCTGTCTATTTTTTGAAGCTTATTGTGGTCGTTGACAATACAATAGCCTTCTTTTTTTCCATTAGGATAAACTGTTTTGTACTTGTAGTTGTGTTGAAAAAGTCGTCCAGGTTTATTTCTCTATAAACTTTTTGAAGAACTTCCATCCGTCCTTATCTTCATTATCATCCTTATCTTCTTTATCTTCGTCTCTTACTGGGCTCAGTTCTTGTGGGTTTTCGGTAATCATAACAACTTTTTCATCTAACCTTTCGTAGTTAGTGGCCATGTTGTCTTGAAGAAATTTGTCAATGTCCATTTTCAGTTTTTAATAGGAAAAAAGGAAAAGTTCATAATTCGAATTAAAACTTAATCTATGAGTTATTGTTTTGTAATTAATTATAGATATAAATTTAATCGAAAATAGATAATTATTTGGTATTTCATAGATAATTATAAAAGATTATTTGAATATCTATGTAATATTATTTTTAGATCTATGAAATCCTAAAAATAAAACGGCGAAATCTTTTTCTCATATTTTCTCATCATTCGTTCGTAATTAATGAAATAATAATAAATAATTCAAAAAGTAATGAATCCATATTTGAAATCTCGTTCCAGTTTTCATGTAATGAGTGTAATGCTACATAAATTGAAAATAGTCATCTTTATACATTAAATTCAAGAAAATTGTAAAATAAATGAAATGGAAAATATAATTTTTGAAAAATAAAAAAAATATGCTTGATTTAACTGAAAAAGTTTAGAAACAATTTAGAAAGTAATTTGCGATGAATTAATGATTGAGATCTTAAAATAATAAAAATATTTTTGCAAGAATTTTAAATGTCTTAACTCTTTTTATTTTTGATAATAAAATTATTATTATTGAAAGTATAAAACGGTGATTTCTTGGTACCAGCATAAATTAAAATATTAGACAAATAATAAAATAAACCATTGTTGCAAAGTATTTTTTCATCAATTTAATAAATGCTTTTATGGCATTAAGGGTTTATTTTATGATTTACTTATCTGATAGTTATTATTATTAAGGCGATAAATTTTTTTTGTTTATTACCAAAATTGAATACTTTTTAGAAGTTGAGTGAACTGAAGACGACAATTACCGTCAATATAGGAGTAAAAATAGTTCAATTTTTTTTAAACTGGTTAAATAAAATGTTTTTTAATTTTTAAATAATTCATCGTGTAGACCGTAATATGATAAATAATTACTAATATCATAAAAACGTTTTACTTTATTGTCCGAGATTTTGGTCACGCATTTTTAATTTTGGTAACATTAAAATAATATTAATAAATTAAAGTGCAAAAAATTAAAAAAAAGCAAATTTAATTTGGCAAGTAACTTGATTATTTTTGAATAATTTTCTTTATAATTCATTAAAAATATTTAATTTATTATTTTTACACAGGACTACGTAAATTCTATTGAGCTACGCAAAGCTAATCTAACATAAAAAATGATTGAAATGTGAGAACTGATGCCTCTATTTTGTAATTTCAATTATTTCGAATCAAAATTTAATGAAATTTATAATCTGATATCAAAAATAAATTTTCAAGAATTTCACAAAGCATAAGATTTGTAATATTTATCATTTCAACACTTATTTATATTTTTACTTATTTTCTGAACATTATTATTTTCAAATTTATTTAAAACAGATTGAAAGAAAGATTAATTATTAATAAATACATTCATTCAAAAATTTAATAAAAAACTAAGAATTTATTAATATTACTAATTTTATGAAACAATTTAATTTAATAGGGTAAATTAATTAATTAAATAATTAAATAATTTTTTCTCATTTTTGAACTGGTTTTTGTTTATTTTTAATATTCATTTATTTTCAATACCTCTATAGATAAAGTTTTTATTCTCACGTAACACAACTATTTAACACTGCTTTTATCAAGTCCTAAACAAAATTATATTTTGCTATTGATAAAATTTTGTTTTATATTGATTTTTATGTAAATACACATTTAAATAAATTCAAGTTGTGTCATAATTTTGATTACAAAATTTCAAATTATTCAAAATAGAATAAAAACAAAAAAACATAAATTTACTGCTATTATCTAAGTCAACATGACAATTTTTATTTTTAAATGAAATGATTGATGTCATCAACAAAATTTTGATTATTTTCCACATCTTTCCTCACAAAAAATATTGATTTTTAGTTTTTTAAAAATTTTTAATGTATATTTTGAGTTTTAATTAATATTACATTAAATATATTTAATTTAATGTTTAAATTCTATTCTCTGATCAAGTTGATATTTAATACCAGCTTCCTTGAATTTTTTGTTTTTAAATTTAATGCACTTGTATGGTTTAACACCTAGTCATCGGAATGAAAGAACAAAATTTATTTATATTCTGACATAAGCCCGAAAATTGAATTTTATGCAACATTTTTGGTCTTTTGTCAAAATGAAAAAAATTAAATATCATCAAATAAAGAAAACAGATCAAAGGGAAATAAAATACAATAAATAATAAGATTTTATTGATAGTTCATATTACTTATAAAATTTAGTTTAAACTTCTAAAACGCTATTAAATTTCTTTGTTGACTTTATTTTTTAGGTTATAAATTTATAATTATAATTATAATTATTATTATTATTAGAAGTAGTAGTAGTAGTAGTATAAGTATAAAACGTTGATTTCTTGGTAGCAGCATAAATTAATATATCAGATAAGTGAGTAATAAAATAAGCCCCTGCTGCGAAGTAATAATCGAAACTTTTTTCAAAAATATAATTATTATTTCGCAGCAAGGGCTTATTTTGCTACTCACTTATCTGATATATTATTATTAATAATAAATAATTAAATAAATTTGGCAACGATTTAATTAAAAGAAAACGCAAAAAAAAACTCTTCACACGATATATTTCGACAGCATAACAGTCATAATCAGGAACAAAAAACCAACTAAAAATATTATGAATTAACTTATAATTTAAACAAATTATTTTTTTTAATATTTTAATTTTCTAATAAATAAATACTTTAAAAAATATTTAAACATATATTTAAATATATTAAGTTAAATGAGATGATAATAGTGATGAATAATGATCAGATATTACTACGTACATTTATATAATCAGCGATGACTTACTATAATCAAAGCATCAAAAGCCATAATAATGATGACATAATAACTATATATTCATAAGTACTTATATAAATTTCTACTTGAAATAATTAAATAAATGTCATTTAATATATGAACTTTAGGAAACAAAATAATTTGAAAGGATTGAATTAAAATTTAGATTGCAAATACTGGCAATATTCAAGATACAGCAAAATTCGTTTTTTTCGCTTTATTCATTTTATTAATTTCCAATTTCTATTAAAATCTTTTTAATCAATTTTTGCATTTTCTTTTGCAATAGTAAGTCGCTAGCTTACAATAGCAAATTGATGCAAACACAAGAGGGGGGTGATTTAAACACAAACCCAACACAAAATTGAAACGAATAATAAATAGATTGAACCATCGCAGAAATACACACACATAACAGGAACAATTTCTGTAACTTGGACCGGAAAATCCCTTCCGGTTTGTAGTTATAAATTGTTTATTATTTAAATAAAACAAATTTTTTATTAATATCAATTGTTTAGTAAGTAAGTGTTTATGTTATTTGTATGAAATTTTATGTTTCATATTATACTTTTATAATCACTTTGTGGACATAAACATATTGAGCGATTGTCTCACTGACCATTAAAAACAAATCAAAAAATAAAACAATTTGAAATTAAATTTTAAATGTGAAAAGGTTTCCAAAAGTTGAAGAATTTGTTAAAAACAATTTCTATTTTCTGTTAATTTATTAATAAATGTTCTTATAATGCAAGCCAAAAATATTTTTTCACGTTAAGAAATGGTTGTCATTTAAACAAATTGATTTATTTATTTTTAATCACAATGGCTATCATTCATGGTATATCAGTAATTTTGTATATTCTATTCTATTGACACAGAACCGACTACAATTTTGTTCTTTAAATATTCTGTGCTATGGAGCACATTGAAGTACCTATAACGCTGTCCAGTGTTCAGTGAACCGTATGGTGAATCACATTAATAGTTGATCATAAAAAGATTTTTTACAATTTTTCTTTGTCAGAATTCAAAATTCATGAATATCATCACACTGTTTCTTTATCAATGTTGTTTTGCATTTTATCAAATCAAAGCGGGAAATTTATGTGATAAATTAAACGATTTCGGTGACAACATTCAAACAAAAGCGATTTTGGCCCCTATCATAATAATCGGGAAAGGAGGAATGAAAATCGATTTGCCTAATGCCAAATATAAGTTAACAATTGACATTGTCAAAACTATCAAAGGTTCTTTGGGCGAATGGAAATCTCCAATTTTGATGGCAGGAGAATTCTCGACCTTTAGAGATTCTAACAATTCTTGCCAATTTCAAAGTCAGGCAAATGCTGAACAAGTTTATTTTTTAGAAGCTGTATCTATAAAGAATGGTGAATTCAAAGTATTATTCAATCCAGAAATATATAATGATTTGCAGTTGGATAATATTTATACATCAATTTGTCCAGGATGTGGTAAATATTTATTCAATAATAATAATAAACATAATAATAATAATAATAATAATAATAATAATAATAATAATAATAATAATAATAATAATAATAATAATAATAATAATAATAATAATAATAGAATTATCAAATTAGCATTTGATAGAACTGATGGAAATAATTCATTTTGATATGCTGACAAATTTTCTTTTGATTTAAAATTACTTTTATTACTAAAATTTAAGCTTATAAGTACAAATTTTGCAAATTTTTTTTAAAAGTTGTATTGTATGTTTAATAAGTTTTAGCAAATTGTCATATAAATATGATACTAAAATTTGTTGGAAATTTAAATCTTCGTAAAATTATATTTTTGCAAATTCGAAAGAAATACAAAATTGAAGAGCGATTATTTAAATAATGAGTTATTATTTATTGTATAATTACATCACTTCTTTATTTCCACTCAACATTTCCCATTATATACATTTTCTTTATTTTCACCAGTGCCTTGTGTATTCATTATCACATTTTCTTCAAATTCACTTTTATTTACATTTCTAAGTGGTTATTACTATAAGCCAAGAGTGACCAACGATCATGGAATGAATGGCCAAAATTTTTCGAAAAAATTAAAATACTGACCACAAAATAAAACACAATTTTTGTTGAATTTTTTTATTTAAATTATAGAATATACTCAGTTATGTATTAGTTTTTATGTAGTTAGTTGAATATAAATAAATTTAAATAAAGTTCATTTTTTTTATTTTTTCGAAAATGACCTTCTTCAAAACAACGTGTAAAGAAATAAAAAAAGTTAAACTGGCTACACTTTGGGCATCCCTGCTATAAGCAGATGTTGTAATAAGTTTTCTTAAATCAATGTCAAAAATTTTAAAAACTCACATTTTAATTTTAGCACTTTTGTACAATGTGTTTGTCTTTCATTTTCTACAAATTGTATATTTATCACTAACTTATTTCATATAAATATTCATTGCAATTACTGTTTTGTTTTAATAAGTAAACTTAATGCGAATAATGAAAAAGTTTCTTGATGTTATTTGAATATCCTTATTGTCCAAGCCATCTAGTTGAATTTCGTTTAAAAATTTTCATATATAATTTTGTAATAAGTTATACGATGCACAAAACTCCTTATCTATTTGGTACAAACTATATGATCAGTTTGGTATTTATTGCACTGATTTGTTTTTTAGCTGGGTTTCTGGACGACCGCATTTTTTAAACTGTGGTTTGCGGCTATTAAAATCTAAAACATACAGTTTTATTCATATTCGATTATAATGTATTCTACTGTACAATGCACATTGTACATTAATAATTCAGTTTATAAGAGAATATTTTATGTAAAACCTAATGATTATACAATGATGATGTGTATATGATTATATTAGCTGCCCGATGATTATGTAATCCACACAAGGAGTTAGATCTCGACTTCTCATTGCCCACTGTGTATCAGTATGGCATGATTTAAATAACCAATCAGGTTGAATGTAGGCAAAATCCGCTTCGAGCATAATCCCCCTGGCATATTCAGGAACTAAAATTCCTGGTTTTAGAATTCAGTTCAAACAAACTAAATAATATTACATCTAAATATTACGATATACAGTCCTAAATAAATGTCGGTTTATGTTCGGTCAAACAGAGGCGGATGTTGTGTACGAGTCCCTTCAGAGAAATGATTTTTCGAAGAGGAAACTAATGAAAACTTACTATGAACTCTTTGCTTTCAGTGGATCCTAAATGCTGACCATGTGTTTTTAATAATATGGTGTTTAGTGGATCCGTTTTATTTCTTTGTTCAAATATTTCTTTGCGTACTTATCGTTGTGGTTTGCGGCTGTGATCTAACTAGTCGGATGTCTTTGCTAATATTTTATTTTTACCGAGAAATAACATTAAATTTGCTTTGTAGTTTCCATATATTCAAAATGGTGTCTAATATGCTGGTAGCTAGGCTTAATATTCATAGTCGACCTTGTGGATGCAAACGAATATCCAGTGTGTCTTTCAGACAAAAATATATGATCATTGCTCAATAAATCTGGATATAGTAAATGCATATACTTTATCTTTTTTTCTCTTGCCTTGAACTTTTATTAGTTTAACAGTTGTTTTTCCCCAATTTGTGCATATTATTATTTTGATGACCCTATAGCCTAATCATATTCAGAAAAAAAACAAAAATAGGTATATTTCTTACGATTATCCTGTCTTGTCCAAATTTTCTGCCCTTTTATTAACACTTGAATCTAGTTTACATTTGAATTTCAAGCCCATCCTGACCCATTAAACAAACCTTTATATAATGTCTGTCTTGATCTTCAAACATTTTCAACTTTGAAAAATTTTTTTCATAACTTACACAATATATATCAATCACTTTTAGTAATGACCCATCCAAGCGCAGTAAATACATTTAAAGCCTAATTCTTAAATTCTGATCTCAAAAGATTTCTAAACCTAAAATTGTCATTTGATAATATTTAGTCGAAAATTAATCTAACATTGATAGTTCTTTTAAACTGAAAACCAAATTTTCAAAACCACTACCATTCATTGAAAGGAAATTTCAAAATGGATAATGAATAATATGACATTTACTTATTGTATAATATGACCTTCAAATGACCTTGACCCTAAGAGGAGCTAATATTTATAAAATCACATAGTATACTACTACAGCAATTTTCAAGTGTTAGTCTAATGCAAGCCTTCACAACTTAAGAAGCCTCGAAGGCTGAATGTGTAGTTAATAAGAAAGACTGTATGGGATTTAACTAAAAGTATCAAATGCAATGTCGATCATATTTATTTTTTAAATATCTCAATCTCTTTTGACTTTTTTGGAGCTTCCTAGAAATTGTTCACAAAATGGTAATAATTTAAAAAATATTGACTTCTACAGATAAATTCTTTTTTATGTTTTGCATCTATCGATTACGGACTTTTAATTTTCAGGCAAGACGCCATCTGTAACTGTGAAAGATATAAGTAAGTCCGTAGATTTTCTCGTTGCAGAATGCATGAGCGACGGATATCCGGCTCCTGTAACTAAATGGAAGATTCAAAAAAAATATGCAGCCACAATTATTGAAACTATCAAGTATATAATTATTTTTACAATTTAATTGGTTTTTCTAAACAAATCACAATACTATATGTAAAGAAACTTTTTTCAATATTTCAAACAAAATAAATTATATTTAAAAAGAAATTTTATTTTTGAATTTTCCAATCTTTTATATTCAATTTGAATTCAAGATGCATAAAAAAACTTAAGAAAAATTCAAAACTTTTCCAAAGACATAAAATGACAACATTAGAACCACCGTATTTTTAAACAATTTTACATTTAATCTTTGACTGACTTCATTTAGTTTCACGTTTACATAAATGTACAATAAAATGTTTTACTGGTCATTGAGCTCCGAGTTCAGATGAGTAGAATATAGTTTTGTAAAAATTAAAGAAATCTAAAATAAACTTCATGTAAAATATAAAACAATAAATAAACGAGTAATTAAAGAAAGCAAAAAATAGGATCAATTGAGAAGAAAAAAAATTATATCAAGAATGTATCAAGTAAATAAAGTCAAATGGTCATAATTTTTGAAGCTATGTTATACATCAGTATGCCCATACCAATTTTAGAAATTAAATTAAAATTTTATGTAATTAAAATAAATATGATATTTCATTAATTTTTAGTATTTATAATAGTGAAAATAAATGAAATAAAAAAATAAACAGATCAAAAGTGTAATAAGCAAATGAAAAATTTTAATAAAAATGATCTGTCATTTTTAAAAGAAAATAATTAAGGTCGATCATTTCGCTAGTTCTTTTTACAGAACTCAAGGTTTTCTTAAAATAGATTTGTTTATAAAATATATAATTATTATGGCGGCCATCGTCATTGAAATTCAAGTGGATATCTATATTGAAGCGTTTTTGATTATGTTTGACACTGGAGGGCTTCATTGACGCTATTGAAGTAATTTCATTTATTTTCTATGCTGATACTTTAAATATAATTCTTATAAATAATTTAATTTTCGAATTAATAGAGATTTTCTTTTTATTATTATTATTATTATTATTATTATTATTATTATTATTATTATTATTATTAGTATTATTATTATTATTATTGTTGTTGTTGTTGTTATTATTATTATTATTATTATTATTATTATTATTATTATTATTATTATTATTATTATTATTATTATTATTATTATTATTATTATTATTATTATTATTATTATTATTATTATTATTATTATTATTATTATTATTATTATTATTATTATTATTATTATTATTATTATTATTATTATTATTATTATTATTATTATTTAGAGGAGGAGTGAGACTTATTCAACCGATAAATAATTCAACTAATGAAGTTCAAGTGTGTGAAGCAGTTAATGTTATTGGTTCCGCTTCCTATTCCATTGTTGTAAAACGTAATTTTTAAAATTTTTAGCATTTTTATTGTTAAAATTAAATTTTGCATTGTCATTTAACGGTCAAAACTTGTCTAATAATCTTTTTAAAATTTTTATAAACTCAGAATTTCTCATTCATAGAAATAAAGATAATAATTTTTAAAATATGTAGTAAAATTTGAAGTGCTTTCTTTGATAGGAATTATGAAGTAATACAAAGTTTAGGTAGAAAACATGGTTTGAAAAATGACGTTTACTTAAAGTTTCCAGTAATGAAACAACTAAAAATGCATTTCTTGAAAAATAATTTTAATGAATTTAGTTTATTTATGCTATTAATATTTTCTATGAGAGTTATACTTGTGTTGCATGGCATTGAAAGATTTAATTAAATATATCTTATTTTCACAAATAGATAAACACCTAAAAATTTACAATATAACCATAAAATCTTACTATTTTAAATTCTTGAACTTATTGTTTTATTTTGTTTCTTTCATGTTTTAACTGTTGTTTTATTTTCAGCGGTTATTTTCAAAACACAAGGTAAGTGATTTTAAAAAATAATCAATAGATTTATTTTAATAATTTAATTGAAAATATAATTTTTGTTGTCCAGAAACCATTACTCATCAATAATAATTGAGTTTACTAATTATTTATATGGAATTAATCCAAATTCATTTTATATTTGAATTAAGTATAATTTATTTTTGAAAATTCTATACATTTAAATTTAAATTAAATGTAAATTTACTCTAAAGGTTTTTTTACCAACATCTTTTTTGTGAATAATTTTATCTGCAAATAACTTTAATTTCATTAATAATTTAATATTATATTATAATAAATGAATTTAACAATATTAGATTAAGGGCAATTTATTTACCTGATCTAGTTTTACTAGCTTTTTATTCCTGCCCCAAAATTGTCAGTATTTTTATTTCTTGTGGATCCATTATGATAAATTGGATACAGTTGATATTTTTTATTGTCTCATTGAAATTCTTATTTACATTAATTTTTTTAATTAAATTAACCTAAAGAAAATTATTTATAGAAAAAATGTATTTTGCTTTTCTTCAATTTAGCTCTTCATACAACCAACAAATTATTTTTAAAAACAAAATATAGAAAAACCTTAAGAATTGTTTAAATGACACACTTTTAACCTCTTTTCCATTATTTTTAAATAAAATAGACTAAAGTCTTTAACGAATCATTATTTATTAATTACTATACATTTGATATTATTTTTATAAAAAAGGCCAGAAAGAATTCTTTTAAATTGCTGATTGTTTATTCATTTCCCACTCTACTTTATTAAAAGTTGTCAATTTCCTTCTTTTTGTAATTTGAAGAAAAATCATTCCTTATATTATTTTGTTTAGGTTTTATTGTTTTTGGCGATTTTTCATTTATAAATGTTTTTATTCATCTTTCTATCTTCATACTCAACAATACGATTAAGAGCTTTTTCAAGATCTTTAGTTAATTTAATTAATTTTTATGATCATTATCAGATAAGAAAAATTAAAATAAGCCCTTGCTGCAAAGTAATTATTATATTATTTACTTATCTAGGATTTAAATTTATGCTGCTTCTAAGTAATCTCTGTTTTACATTTATTATTTGTTTTTATTTTTGTAATAAAAAATCTGAAATCGTTTCATAAGACGCCACTGTGTTCAGTGTGTTAAATAATATAATAAATAAATAAATCTGTAAAAAATACATCATTATTATATACTATCAATTAAATAATTAAATAATTGTCTATCTATTAAATCCGACAAATTCTGTTTCCTAGGTTTTTCGTATTTTGTCAACAACAACAATTGTGAATTGTTAAATATTTGGCTATTTTTGTAAATAAATTATTTATATTTACAAAAGGATACTATTAAAATTAATGAAGCTTCATATTTAAATATATAAATTTTGATAAGGAAATTTTTAAATTTTTATATTTTTATATTATATAAACGCTGAATATATTTTTTTTGATTTTTTGATAAGTTTCTGGTGAATAAGAACATTTTTGAATTATTTTTTCAACAAATTAGACATGAAATACAATTTCTCAAAAACAGTTACAAAATTGTTTAAAAATCTTACTAATGGAATTATAATAATTTTATAATAATGTAACAGATAATTCAATAACAAAATAAGCCTTTGCTGCGAGGAAATAATTATATTGTTATTTACTTATCCGATATAATAATTTATGCTGCTACCAAGGAATCACCGTTTTATACTTATATTATATATAATAATAATTATAATGTTTTCATATCATTTTTGAAATCTTGCTAAAAATTATTTAGGAAGTCTTTTGAAATTTTTTGAAACAAAAGAAATAAGAGATGTTTTATGCAAATAAATGTGACTCAAAACAATTAATCGGTATTGTAATAAAATTGTATTCTGATATCTGCTTTACACTTTATATTATGTCACACAAACCCGTATAATTATTGTATATGAATGCTGAATGTTTTATTGGTCATCTTAATTGTTTGAATTCTCAGATTATCATTAGTTATTATTTATGCATGTTCCGTAGACATTGTTCTAGGACATTAAACCCCTGGACATAACCCAGAACAATAACCCACCATCAAAACCCCCTGGAAATTAACCACCTGTATAAATTAACCTCGAGTAAATAACCAACCGACAATTAACCTCCCGTGAAAATGATTCCTTTACAATTAACCGCAGCCATGTATTAAAATAAGTATTGTTTATAAGTATAAAAAAAGTGTAATATTTTAATAAAATAGTGTTTACTACATATAGACAGTCTCAATACTAATTTATTTTACACAGCAAAATACAGAATCTTTATAAAATAAAAATTATAAAATATCCATAAAACTAATACGGTTATAATTAAAAAAAATTAATTTTATTATAAATACTAAAAACTTAATAATTAAAATAATTACAATACTTATTTTTATACGCGGCGGGGTTTAATTGTTAAAGGGGTTATTTACACATGGGGTAATTTATACGGCGGTTAGTTAATATGATTATAAAAAATGTGTCAAATTATAAATAAAATAAAAGGTTTTAATATACATATTTTATTCAACTATTAATAGAATAAAATAAAGATTTTTAATTTAAAAGAGATGAAGGGATTTTTTTCATGTAAATACAAATCAAATTAAATATTTGTATATTCCAATAAGCCAATTTTATAATTAAACATTTTATTTTCGTAATATCAAAAAAAGATTTATCCGATGTTTTGAAATTATTTTTCCTATAAATGCAAAAGTAATTATTCTAAGTTTTGATTGTCGGCTAAAACTATTTTTGAATAAGATTGATGGATTCAAGTAAACTAATTAATTGTTGATTTTTTCAATTAAAAAAATGATTTCATTGAATTGTCTTTTATGAAAAATTGATTTTGTAAGTGGAAAACTCGGGAAATATAGGTTAATAAATTGTTTGAAATTCATCTGCGTTTGTGCTCTTTTTTTATTTATATTTTAATTGTACATAATGACATTCATTAATGTAGTTTTTTATTTTTCTAATAAATATTTTATTTATTTTTTTTGAATGTTAATCGAAAATTATTAATAATGCAAATAATAAATGGATTCGTCAGAGAAAATCACTATCGTAACAAAAAGATTTAAAAGAAAAAATATAAAGCATTACAATATATTAATTAAATGTAAAATTAATAAATTATAACTCGTTGAAATTAAATAAAAAATACAATTTAGTTTTCGAATAATAATAATAATAATAATAATAATAATAATAATAATAATAATAATAATAATAATAATAATAATAATAATAATAATAATAATAAAAAAAAAAAAAAAAAAAAAAAAAAAAATAATAAAATAATAATAAAAAAAAAATAATAATAAAATAATAATAATAATAATAATAATAATAATAATAATAATAATAATAATAATAATAATAATAATAATAATAATAATAATAATAATAATAATAATAATAATAATAATAATAATAATAATAATAATAATAATAATAATAATAATAATAATAATAATAATAATAATAATAATAATAATAATAATAATAATAATAATAATAATGCAATCTAAGTAACTGAGAACATAAAGCTGCTTATATATTGTTATTATCTCTTGTGTTTACATATTTTTATTGTACCGATTGTTCAATCATTTTAATCACTCATTTTCTCATAGTTTTTATTTAATGAATATTTATTGTTAGTTTCATATATTTCATAGTCAGCTTTATAGTTATATAAGTTGAAAAAATACAGCATTTATTAATATACATTTTATTTTAATTTTTTTATTTAATCAAATAATATTTTACAAAAATTAATGTTTACATTTTGTTTTAATAATATTGGAAATTGACGATGAATAATTTAATAAAGGATAACAGTTTTCTATGTAATTAAAAAATCAAGTTTATTTATTATACATATTTACACGCTTATAAAATATAGTACATGACACTTTTATATTGTTATAATTCTAAAATGTATTCCATTTTTATAATTTAATATGTATTTCAAAGTGCTTTATATAAGTTTCTTTAATTCTCTTAGTTACGAAAGACTCTTTATCATAAATGATGCCTGCCACTATTTTTTATTGGCCATCAATGATGTTAGGGTTATTTTCATAATTAGTGTGGTTCACTGACTTTTTCTCTCTGAGTTAATGTAAGTTTTCTTTCAATTGAGTGATAGTTTGATGTCAATTACTTTACTTAATTTTGATAATAAATTTGCTAGGTCAATTATCATATTAAATTATCTAAAAATTTAATTTATTTTAATTTTTAAAAAAATTTTGAATGGTTAGTATAATTAAAATTAATTAAATTATCTAAACAGTAAATTTATTTTAATTATTTAAAATTTAATTGGTGATTTAAAATAAAAATTAATTAAATAATTTTTATTAATTTTAATTATTTGAAATTTTATTTGTTAAATAAATTAAAATAGATGAAATGAAATTATTTAATGTAGTATGTAAGGAGACTTACCAACTTTAGTTATCACGCACCCCTATCGTAAAGGTATAGTGAGCTATAAATACAGGATGATTTTTCAGTTTTATTATATGAATTTTAATTACATAAAAAATTGATTGGTAATTATTAATTTTAATTTTGATTTCTGTTAAATTAATTTTTTGAAATATCGCAAACTTAGATTTACAATATATATATTTTGAAAATCTTGTTTAAATATTCAATTACATTATTTTATGACAGTAAATTGAAATTTTTTGATCATTTTACTTAAACAAATCCGATTATAAATTCTAAGTTCAGATTAAATTCAAAACTAAATATTAACTAAATAAGAATTCAATGAAAGATTTCTATATTATAAATTTATAAAATTTCAATTAATAAATAATTAGTTAAGAATTAAAGACATTTCGAATTTTTTCACAAACAAAAGAAATTATTTTAATAGGATATTTACTAGACGAGTTTGAATTTTATTAAATTTAGTACTAATTAATTTAAAGAAATAAGTAGGCGGGGACATAAATTGTGTAATTTGAATATTTAACTTTATTATTATTTAATTGTTTTATTCGATTAAGTGGTAAAAATTAAAGAATCACAGATAATTCCGTGTTCTACAAATGATGAAAAGTTTTGCAATGGCAAAGGAAAATGCTATGAAGACAAATCAGAAAAAAATTCTAAATTTTGCCGGTAAATAAAATTCAAATTACTTTTTGTTTGAAAAAGTTTCAATAATATATGCTTGATTAAATGTGGTAATTTAATTTTGGCTCCACGGATAAATTAATTTAAACAAGAAATATTCAATAAAAAATTCCCCAGAATCTACTGGAAAATCACTTGAAACTTAATCAATTGTCATTTAATTTAGTCAATTAAATAAAATTGACAATTTTTTTATTTATTGATTATTTATGTTATTTTTATTTTGTTTTAAAGCAGTTGTTCACAACCTTAGGGTGACCTGACACCTTCTGAAATTTATTTTTTAAATAAAACTTCTTAGAAAGCTTCAACATTAAAGTATAACTTTTAAATGTTCAATATATATTGCACAACATACACTTGAAATGTAAATATTTTATTCCTTTGCAAGTTCATTTTAAAAATATTGATCAAAAAATAAATAAAAAAATTATTGTGTTGATAAATCATTGTGATTCAATGATATAAAATTTGTAATAAAAGATATTATGATTATAAGTTATTAAATATTTTTGAAGTCAAATACATAATAATTTGCTTCAAAACGCTGTGAAGGAGGAGCAACCCGATTAATTATATTAATCATTGGAGTCACCGCAACTTGACAAATGTTATCAATTGATCAGAGTTAAGAAAGGTTGGTAACTGCTGCCTTAAAGTATGATTTAATGTAATGGATTTATTTGTAATGTAATAAAATTCAATGAAACAATTTTTTTCAAACATAATGTTGAAAATTAAAATTGATTCTCGTTTTATTTTTAATAAAAATTTTTTATCAAAAAAGTTATGATATTAAACTTTTCAATGAATTTCTAATGAAGCCATGCTAAAAAATATTGTTGATTTTATAAATAATGTCGCAATTGTAGACATTACTAATTGGTTTTTGGACTTTCGCAATCTTTCATTTGTTCAATATTTTTATAAAATGTAAAATTTTATTTTTTTATTAGAAAGCACAAAAGCTATAGATATTATAAATTTATTAAACTGTAAAACTGTTTTTTCTATCCTAATTGATGATGAAAGAGAAACTGTCGAAATATATCGAAAAATGTATGTTTAAGTGGCAATTTCCAATAATTAAATCATTGACAGGTTTATTTAATTTTTATCTTTAATTCTAAACATAAATTTCTTTTATGTGAACACAAAACCAATTCAGAACTTTTCCCAAACTTAAAAATAGTCAAAATTAGTCTGATTTCTGTTGTTGAATATCTTAATTTTATTTTTTTATTTTCGGTTCAATTTCTTGAATTTTTTTTAAATTGGTTATATATGGGTTTTTGCGATATAAATCTTTACATGTTGGTAGTTTGATGCTGAAAGTTTAAATCAAATCGGTTGCTTATTTCTCTATTCAAAGTACTTATTAGGCGCACCACGTATGTTTTATGATAATTATTACGTTAACGCTAACTTCGATAAAGGTTTATGTCAGGTACATCATGTACCGTACATGAGGCAGCGATTGAATATCTTTTTTTCGGTATTTAATGGTAGTTTTAAACTTCAAGTTATCGGAGCTCTGACTTAAAAGATAGAAGTAATTATAATCTACTGATATTGATAACCATTTTTTACAATTGTGTTTGTTTTACATAATGTAAATTAGATTTTATTATTAGAGTACCAACATCCTCTTGAACAAATAATGTCTAGGGTGGGGGGTGAGTGAGGCGGTAGAATAAAACTAAAGTTACAGGATTAATTTTGTGTAGAAATAAGGAAATAAATATCTGTATTATATAAACATGAATAAATCTAATGAGTTTTCTAATGATTTAAATTGATGTATTTTTTTATATTTTCCAGGTGTAATAAAGGGTATATGGGACCGAATTGTGCGTCGGTTTCCCGGTCAGGTAAATTGGAAGTTATTATTTTCTTTTTGACAAGTTTTTGTTTTCAGTTTCAAATAATTTAGTTGAAAGATTGAAAAATATGGATAAAATCTTTTGCAATAATCAAGGAATATCATTAAAAAATTACACAACTCAAACGATATATTGCGAGTAAGAAAAATTAATTTTTTATTTTATATTTTCTTTTTATTTTCTTTTTTAGATGTTATTTAAACTTTTTTGGTGATAATTGTGAAAAAAAGTTTTCGTTTTCAGTTTCAAAAAATTTAGTTGAAAGATTGAAACATCTGGATAAAAAATATTGCAATAATCAAGGAATATCATTAAAAAATTACACAACTCAAACGATATTTTGCGAGTAAGAAAAATTAATTTTTTTATATTAGATTTTATTTTTATTTTCTTTTTTAGATGTTATTTGAACTTTTTTGGTAATCATTGTGAAAACAGATATTACATGAAAGCTCCAGTCAATGGTAAATTATAATATTTAATATATTTTCAAAATTATATTTTAATTATTTTGGTATCTTTCCCTTGTTAAGTCGAAATCATGAGTAAATCATCTTGATACGGATGTGATGTTACAAATTAGATACAAAACCATAATATACATCGTTAACGACAATTTATGGTCGATTTCAGGGAATCGCAAATTCACGATATAGCGTCACACACACATATATATGTCTGATTTTAAAGTTTTATTGAAAAGTTTTAAGAATTATTGGGAACGTGTGAAAGGTGAAGCATTGCTGATAAGCTCATTGAATCCAAAGATTAATGCACAAAGTTTGGTGACTACGAATGTTTTGAATATTTTTAAAAAGTTTGATTTTGTAAAATTGTTTTAAATTGATACTTTTTTGTTTTTAAAAAAATTATTAACTTTTAATATTATTTCTATTATAAAATAATTTAAATTTATAAAGTATTTTATTAATATTTTATAAATGTTTTATAAAATATTAAACCATCTTAAATAGTATGGATTAATATATATTAATCCATACTATTTGAGTTGGTTTTTCGTGCCCGAAGATGAATATATCGAAATATATCGTTCGACGAGTGTTTGGTTGGCTTTATAGTTCATCAATCTCTTTAATTTAATCCATGGACCCATTCTTGGTTTTTTGTTTTAAGTACTTTATAAAGTACTCTAAATAATGTTATTTTGAAGTATAAAAGTATAAAAATTTTGAAGTCTAAATAATGTCTTCTCAAGGATATAACAATTCGATTCTCATTTTATCTATTTTTAATGGCTTTTGTGACTCTTTTTACTCTTCTAGTGAAATATCGAGTACGCTCTCCTACATCATTTTTTTGTACTTAGAAGATATCTTTTAAGATAATTTTTAATAAAGCAGATATCATGATGTTTATTTTTGAATAAACAAGTTGCTTTTGACTTTAAAAATTAATTTATATTTAAAGTTAAAAAAGTCAAAAGCTATATAAAATATTTACTTATTTAATGCTAGAAGTTTCAATTATTCCCTTGATAATACAAATAAAGACAATTTACTCCATAAATTTCACTGATATTATTCAAAGGCATCAGAAATAAAACATTCGCAGTATTAATTTTATAAAGAATAAATTTCATAAAATTGCACTCAATCTGAAGTAGACTTAAGCTGAGTAAAACAATTAATTAATTAGTCTAATTAATATGGATGCAAAAATATACAATTACTTATTTTAGCACTAGAACACTTAGGCATTGAAGAATAATTAAAACTCACGAGATTTTAGCGGCTCCAAATTATAACCAACTCTTCTTAAGTTTAAAGATAAATATTTGATGGAACTCTAGCAAAATTCAATGTAAAAAGTCAATTTAGTTTTTTCATTATTGTTTAATTGATCATAATTTCCCAATTAGGTTTTAAAATATTTCAAAATTTTAGCTAATTTTTATTTTTTTCAAAATCTAAAATCTTTTTGTCACTTATTCATAATATTTTTGTAGTTGGTTTAGTTAAACTAAGTTTGTTTAACTTCTATCTCGTTGGTTTTGAATTTGGGATTTATTATTTCAATCCTTTGTTGCTGTTATTGTTTAATTATTTAATTACACTTTGTAAAATATTTTTATTAGCAATTGATAAGATAATAATAGGATATTTAAAATGAAGAGACATTTTGAAAGTGTATCAAATAAAGCAGGAAACCTTTATGAAAAATCAACCCCCCCCCAATATTTAATTTCCAATCGGGTGATGGCAATGAAATTGGAAAATGAAAAAATTCTATTTGAAGTGGGAGAAAGTAAAATAATTGAAAATAGTGCTGCCAGAGTTGAAACGGAATGGAATTACAAAATTTATTTATTGATAGTTAAATGTATTGTCAAATGCAGAAATTTCTCTAATATTAGATATGCCAGTCACTGTTGCAGAAGTTAAGAGATCATTTAGTAATATGCACGGGTGTCAGGCAATACCGGATTAACCAATAAGCACACTAAACACGTGCTTAGGGTACCGCATCGAAAGAGGCACCATGACGAGCTAATATATATTTTTTGGAATTACTAAATTAGCGTGATGTTCATACAGTAATTTAGTAATTGCAAAAAAAGTTAATGTAGATTATAGCACGTGTATATCATATTGTACTAAATATTAATTTTGTTCAAATTGCACTTACATGTATTTGGTTGGCTGTTCGGGCACCATAGTTGGTAAGTGCTAAGGGCCCTGAATGTGTTAATCAGGCCTAAAAAATGTGTCACACCTTGGTAAGGGTTCGAGGGTTAAACTCAAGTTATAAATAAAATTAATAAAACAATATGAAATCTGCTAATAATGATAATATTTTTTAGAAGGCTTAAAAGAATTTATAACTGAACAGAACTCAAAATTAGCAGTAAAATATATAATAATTGGATGTCTAATTGTTCTGGCAGGCTGCATTTTAATTGTAATTGTCATAGTTTGCCTGTGGAGATTTTATTTAACAAAGTATATTTTATATTATTTATTTTTATATTCTATCGTTATGTAAATTTGGTCAAAAACTATCCAAAATAATAATGTAATTACATGTGGGAGCTATTTGCAGAAGGTTAGTGATGCATGGACCAACACGATTCAATTTACTTCATTTAAAAAATTGTCTTTATTTACAATGTCCTTTACCTTTGCAACCATTTGTCGTTCTGCATTTTAAGTGAATCAACTTAAGTTTATATTCAACATTTATAAACTCCAAAATTGCGGAGATAAAATATCCATATAACATATAAATTCTATTGGCTTGCAGTGTGTGACAATCAACTCACACTAATAAATCCAATAGTGTATTTATAGTTTTTCTATCCTAACTGATAATTGCAGTAAGACTGTCTAAATATATCGTAGAATGGCGCTTTCTAATCTACATCCAATTCCACTTGATACGATTTTCTAAAATTAGAGAAAATCAATATATTTTTTAATATAGGTAACACATCTACTTAACTGTGTTGACAATCTTGTTACTCTAGATGACAACACACACTGCAAAATTGCTATCGAACAAAACCGGTTATATCAAGTCTTTTGTAATGCATTTAAATCGCCATCTGTAAATTGCATGTGACAAGTAAATATATGTTTATTTTACAACATTTTGGATCCAAAGATGATTATATTCGGATTCTTTGTACAAATTTGCATAACCTAAATCTGCTGACGAAAAGAAATATGGCCATTAGAATGCGTTTTTTTGTTTAAATACTTGCATTTAAAGATGTTTGATAAAACATTTGCAATCACAGTGCATTGATTTTACTAATAAAATATTGTAGTTAACTTCCGAATGCCAGCAAATTAATAAATAAAGTTCGTGTTATCACAATGCCTACAGATATTTACTACTAATAATAAAAGGTATGTAGCTCTTTTTCTAATGGTATAATTTACACATTTTAACGGCTATAATAAACATTAGATGAAAGATTTTTTTTCGTTAGCTGAATAAACTTATGTAATTTTATACGTAAAATCCGACTATTGTCACATTCGTGTTCTAAGCTCAAAGCCTGTTGTCTTATAAACCTATATCTCCGTGTGAGCTGTATTTGTTTAAATCAACGAAAAGGTAGAATGTTCATAAGGAATTATATTTTTCTAAAGAAAATACTTGAAATTTAAAGTAAGTGTGTTTACTAAAATAGATGCTTACGATTTTAAAGAAATTTGATAAAATAACCTAAAATATTTTGATTTCGTTATATAAATGTGTTAGATCAATGGTTCCCAACCTTTTGCAGTAATCGTATCAGTTGGTAAAAATTTAGAATTTCACGTACCCTTCATTATTTCTGTAATTTATCAAGTACAAATACGATATGCATAATTTTTTTTAAATGAAATCATATTTTATTTAATAAGTAAAAACGTAATTACAAAAGGTAATAAATTCTTTAATTTAAAATACCAAATACCATGAATTAGAAAAGACAAACTTTCTAGGATGAGATTTATTTTTAACAAAATGTTTATTTAGAATTGCTGTTTCGTATTCTATACAATCCTTTTTTTCTTTACATAATTAATTTCATTATATTGAACCTTTTCGCGTAATTATTAAAATAAAATAAAAATATTTTTTTTCCTTATTCGAAAAAAAAGTCAGAAAAAAAGTCATTCTTTACTCAACGCTCTACATACCCTCAAGAAGTGCCCCACGTACCATTACGGGGTACATAGACCCCCGATTAGGAATTACTGTGTTAGATGAATGATCTTAAGGATATTTATTTGCTTTTTTAAAGATTTTGACTCTTTTTAAAACATGGAATTTTACTAATCTTTTACAACATTTCATTTATTTTCATTACAACTATAAATCAAAAGTGAAAAGTTTTCAAATTTTCACGTCAACTAGTATAACAAAAATAATAGTGACCAAGGAGCTTTCCTAATAGTATTATGTATTTTTTCATTTCAATAAGAAACTTTTTGATTTGGTTGTTTTGAATTTAACATTACTAACATGAATAATTAAAACAAATTTAAAAAAAGTTAAGGTTCTTAATGAAAATAGATTTTTCTATAATGAAACATTATATTACTCACAAAACCTATTTGAACTAGTTTATATAGAAATATTTTTGATATCAAAATTTCGTTAATTTTTTACATTTTATAATTTTTTCATATTATTTTAATCCTAGACAACGCAAAAGAATCATTCAGATAAAAGGCGATAAAAGGTCAGAGAATGAAACAAAGATTTCAGTATGTAAAACAAAATATTTGCGTTAAATTATGTGTACATGTTCATAGAATTCTGACAATATTATAATGCCAATACCGCCAAATGAGGAAAATAGTCTTTTACTAACTAACATAAAACCGAAAAATTTCCAAAATAATGACAATTCAATACAAGATAAGGAAATTCGCCTCAAAAATCCTAATCTCATTTCTGGAAATGGGATTTATGATAATACTTACTAATCATGATTGCAGGTATCTCCATACTCCTCCCAGTGGTTATCATACTTACTTAATACGTTACTGTTATTTTTGTGGCTTGATATTCTATCCAAATATCATACTTTAATTGAATTTGTATCGTTTTCATTTATTTGAATTTAATACAATTAATATGATATTCCATCAGTAAACAATGGAAATTAAATTTAATTATTTTTAATACTATGTTTTAATGAGTAGCAAATTTTACAAATTTATCATGCATTATTGCATAATTTTATCATTTTAAACAAATTAGAGCTAATCATATATGAAAAAAGTTATAATTAATTGTAAATTCATTTATATAATAAGTAGAAAAAGCTGTAATTCTTCTATTAACTAAAAATATGTGACTCTTAATTTATATAATAAAACATAAAAGTTACTTAGAGAATGTAAAATTTGTTTTACTATTCTAAAATGGGTCAATAAAATTTGTCAAACTCATTTTGCACCACATTAGCTTCAAGATTTGCTATATGATGTAAGAAAACTAGATAATAAAAATTGTTATTTTACAAATAGAAAATATTTTACAGTATTTATTTATTATTATAATAACAGAAATATAAATTATATAAAATTTACAAAATCATATTTTTAGTATTTTTTTTCTAAGGACACTTATTATGAGTTACCTTTATTTGTCTGGAATTTTGTTATTTTTCATGTAAGACAATAATAAAGACTATATCACACTATATCACGATGTATCATAGAAAAGCATATGCTGCCTTTATAATTTTACATAATAAATAACCGCTTGTGTTGTCAACATATAAATAATTAAAAAGAGAAAACGAGCGTAATAATAAATAAAAAATATTAAAATTTGTTTAAAAGAATCTAAACTATTACATTGGCAAGAATATTTTCCTAAACATTTAACTTCCACTATTAAAAAGCAGCATCCTGAAAATGTACAGAAACTGAGTAGTAGTGTATTATTAACAGCTTTAACCAGGCCAAATATCCAAAAAAATTAATAAATTTTTATATTTTCAGTCAGAATAAGTATTTAAATATGGATAAAGTAAGTTAATTCACAATCTTTATTAAAGATAAGTTAATTAATTTTTTACATTATTTCTAATTGATCTATTACGTCAATTTAGCGGTTGAACGTTGAGAGCGAACGAGAATTTGGTAGAATGTCAAAGTTTTGTAAAGGGATTTTCGGTCTCAACATTAAAAGCAAAACTCAGAGAAATATGACTTATATACCTATCAAAAAATAATAAGTGTATAAAATGTGAAACGTCTTTACATTTACCCGAATATTTCGAAAACTTTTAAAATCTGCAAGGACTTTAGCACAAGGCATGCATTATTGAAAAAATTGAGACAACACCATTTTTTATATTACAATGTGTTAACATAATATATGACGTAAACAATTTTTTTATTGATTGAGTATGAGTCAGATGTATTATTGATATTCATAGTCAATAAGTCAATAAAAATATTATTTTAAATAATTTTATCGATTTTATGCACTTCAGATTTTGATTCTTGGTGTGTACCGTGCATTTCATTTTGTGGTTCAAACTCTTCTGATACTGTCATTCATCAGATTCCTCTGCTTCCTTATCTGCTTCGGCTTGATTGTTTGACTCTTCTGGACTACCTTCGTCTTTATACAAGGTATATAGATACTTTAACAACGAGTCTCGTTGTTTTGTTACGCCTTTTTTATTTTCAGCCCGTCGTTTTCAATACCCTGCACCAGACAATCGTTTTCTTTCTGCCATGGGGGGGATTGACAGCGGAAACTGCAAAATAAAATTTTTTTTATGATTTAGCTACTATTTTTCTATATTATTAATTCATTTTTGTAAAATAAATAAAATAAAATAAAATAATTACAATTTACATATACAAATTTAAATATTTAAATCAAATGATTTTAAATATAACGTTGTACAACAGTAAAACTAAATATCTTACCTAAAGTATTTAAGTAGCCAGTCGACGACAATAGTACTTCAAATATAAAATTTATCTTCAATTTTCAATATTTATATTATATTTATACGCCAGATTTAGATTTCGAAATGACGTTACCGGATGTGGCGTTATTTCCTATAACGTAAGTAAGCAAACTAGTGTTCAAATTTATACTATGCAATTCGTTTCATTTAGAAGGAAAAAATAAAATGTAATATATTACAAAAAAACTTTAAATATCAATATAAATTTACTAAAAATTAAAAATTCCATGTTTAAAGGTCGGCGTCATTCCACTAAAACAAAAAAATTTCAATCCATTTATTACTAAAAGGCGGCAATTTTTTTAATATTTCATTTTACGTTAGTTTTAGTGCCGCCCAGAAATTTGGCGCCTTAGGCGGCAGCCTAGTTTGCCTAGTGGTTAAATTGGGCCTGATTATTTATGTCATTGGAAAATGAAAAGCAATCAGAGGTGAAAACTAGAAAAAGTTCTTTCAGTAATATATTATATTAATAATAAACAAATTAAAATATCAAATTAGTTTTAAAATTACAATTACAAATAAAAAGTATTAAAATATACGTTTATTTATCACTACTACTATATACATTAATTTATTATATATATATATTTATTTTCTATAAAAGAGAATAAAATGAAGTGAATAATCCTTACCGAAACAGAGATGCTGATTTAAACGATATGACGTACGAGAGCACGAGAGAACAGAGAATATTCAAATTTTGTCTATAATTTCAAATGAAGGTTTTATAATGACTAAAATAACTTAGATAAATAATTACATGCTAACAGATGATATTTTCAACTATTTAATATTGAAAGAACGACGCGAAATGATGAAATAATAAAACAGTTCGAGCTACCATACTTGAGCACAATTGTCCAATATATGCCTTGAATACACAGTGAAATAATGACACAGTACCAGAGACCTGCACGGGCTCGGGATGGGCCGATATTTCGTTATTTCACTCGGGTTCGGGTCAGGGCCGGGCTTAATTTTAAATATTAATCAAAGTTTTTTTACTTGTAAAATGTAATTTTATTTGCCCCAATGATGAATGAATTTAAAAAAAATATACATGAGTAAATGTCTTTGCTTACATAAATTTCGATACCATAATACTTGAAAATCTAATTTCTTTTTTTTCTGGTGAAGTCGGGTTCAGAATTTATTATTCTATGAAGAGTCGGGTCTGGTCATTTCAGTTTCGGGCGGGGTCGGATAAAAAGTTTACTGGCCCGTGTAGGTCTCTGCACGGTACTAGCTGGGTGTGTCTGGACAATAGTGCGCATGCGCGTGCCCGAGTAAACGCATGCATGTTTCGTACCACTTGAAATATTTTACCTGACGAATCGTTCAAATGGTTAGCGTTATTTTCAACAAAAAATAATCAACTCAAAACACTGTAACAACTGAGTTAATAACTATAATACATCAGCTATTTTTATGAAATCTTTAGGCATGCTATACATCTGCTGCATATATGGTGGGTAGCCTTACGTAAAATATTTCAGTTAGTCATCAACTTTATTTATTCTTTTTAAGTGCTCCCAGAGAAAAAAGATTTAGAATAACTGCTGTAGATTGTACAACTTAATTTCAATTAAATATGTATTATTATACATAAAAGCAAAATTAGTTGTTTAAATATTTTTAAAAAATATTTTTGCTTATAAATTAAATTAAATAATATTATTTAATTTCTCGAGTTAAATTATATTTGAAATAATATATTAACATCAATTAGCATCTGTAAAATTATTTATTTCATTGTTTACTTTAATTTTTTTTAATTTAAAATGTAATTTATTTATTAAGACAATAAATCATTTTTTTTCAATGTAACACAGATTTTCGGCAATGCTTATCTAAAAAATCTGAAAGAGGGCAGTGCCGAAGATTTGTACTAAAAGGTAAAATTTTATTCTAAAAAGTCTGACCGGCAACAATAAACAATTTGGAAAAATAAATAAAAAAACAAATAACAATTATTCGTAAAATATAATAATTTAATTTTAAATTTATAATTAATATAAAAGTTGTTTTTTAATTAAAATAAACTTTTAAAAAATATTAAACTGTTTGAAATTTTATTTACCAAAAACTTGTATAAAACTGTGATCATTTTTCAATGATTTACCAAGATTAGTAAATATTTTGAAACGCTTATAACGGGTATCGGGCTTGATACTCGATCCAAATAATACCGGATGTGTTTTGGCATTGTTTCCGTTTGCCTGTTAAATAATACTTTTCGTGAGATTGTTTTTATCATCAATGCCTTAATTGGCAATTAAAATTCGTTTTAAATAATCAATATTATACAGGTTATTTTGTGTAATATTTCCTGGATAACAATATTAGAAATTCTTTTAAACATGTTACATTTTTCAGCGTTTTACAATTTTTAATATATTTTTTCCCTGTGAAAAGTCAAACTCTAACTTAAGTCGCATAATAATTAACTTTTGTTGGATTTTGTTTAAATTGATTAAAAACTATTATAAGCTTTTATCACTATCTGACTTCTCAGGTGCTCTTATGTAACTAGTAATGAAGAACGTACTTCAAAAATTAAAGATAATTTATTGTTACCTCTCTAAAAACATCAAGGACATGAAGGAAATTAGTTCTTTTGGTTATACGATATTCTAATGGTAGGTAGCTTGTAATTATTCGTTTATTTCCCACATTTTCTTGTTATTCAAAGCCCTTTTGCAGTATATTGGGTAAAAAAATTCGATTTGGTTCCACCAGTTTAAATAATTATTATGCTTCAGCGTTCCCAACACAATTTATACATTATATCAGTTTCCAAAGCTTCTTCTGTGAATTGTTAAACATTTTTTAAAAATAATTGTTTTAACTTTTTTTTGTTACAATTTTTGTTTGATTAGTATTATTATTTATTTATATTTTATATATTTTAGATCTCTAATTCAGTCAATCATGTTATCAAAAAAGTTGTGGTTTTTGATAAAAAAATGTTTCTATGCAATTTTTTTAATGTGTTTTTGTACGCGTCTGTAATATTTGGCATTTTGTTTCGTTTATTAGTGGTGCTGATGTGTGAACTTTTCCCCAGTGTTCGTGATTATTACTGATTTTGTTTTAAATATGTTCATTGAGTCGTGATCGGAATGTTCTATGTGTTTCTCCAATGTATATTGCGTCGCATTTCATGCAAGTGATTTGGTAAACAATGTTTTTAGAAAAGCAAAAACATTTGGTAGAAGAATGGCAAAGACAACCTTGACGATAAAGATCTGATGTTTGGGATTTTCGAAGTTGTGATTTCAAAAGTGCTGCAGTAGTAAAGGTTGGACGAATGTGAACAGGTAAATCTGTGTTGCGAATGAAAGATCTGATTAAGTTACATTTCTTATTATTCAAAAAAGGGACGCGTAGGTATATTATTGGTTTGTTGTTGTGTTTATTTTGTGTGTTGTGACTATTGGAGCTGTATTCATTTAGAAAATATTTGTCTTCGAATTATTTTGGATATCCATTTTGCAAAAAACGTGTTTTGAAATTTTCGAGGGTTTCTTGTTTTTCTGTTATGTCAGAACAGTTTCTCATTGCTCTTTTTCTAACTGTTCGGACAATACATTGTATTACTCATACATCTATCACACACAAATTTATGTCATCAACCAATCAAAATAATGCATTGGTATTGCATCGATATGGAAAATATGAGTGGCATTACAGTACATTGCATGATAAATTATTTCTTCTAATTGCAACTAAATATTTAAATATTACAATAAATTAATAAAATATTTCATCGAATTCTAACATAATAAGAAATATATTGCAGTGAATTGCAAAAAATTTCTTAAACATTACAACACATTAATAAATTATTTCATTAAATTGTAATGATGCTATGAAATACAGTAACCATGTTATTATATATTTCTTCAAATTTAATCACAATGATAACTTATTTCATCAAGTTCTAACCAACAAGAAAATATTACAGTTAATTTCAGGAAAATATTTAAATATTACAACAATTAATAATATATTTCATTAAACTGCAACATTACAGTCAATTGTATTGAAAGTGTTGAGTTATTATTATTAAAAGTCGGTTCCTTCTGACTCCTCGTGTCCTTTTCGAATCAAATAAGCAAACACAACACAGAATAATTTTATTTGCACTTTACCACAGTTACAACTCAATCCGATTTATTTCAATGTTTTGTAATCACAATTTCACTGATTTATTTGCACCCTTCAACCACCGTATAAATTTGATTATCTTAAGGTAGGTTATCCAATGGATAATCACCCTTTCTGATAGATAACTTTTGACTTTACTTGGGTTTATATTCTTTTACTGACCTGACTATACTACTCGTTTGCTTCGCCTACTGGTCCTTTCGTGTTTTTCCCTATTCCTTTTATACTTCTGCTCAGACTGTTTTCAGACAATTGTCAACAACATTTGCTACATTATTAAATTATTAAAAATAATTACTTCCCACAGACCACCTTAGCCGACATTTGTCAACAACGTTTGTTACATTACTAAATTACAAATTAGGAAATAATTACCTCCCATAGATCAGTGGCGCCCATTTAATATTGTTAAGGCCAATTTACCCTTTTATATTATTCCGTCTACACTCCGGGTTTTCCTCATCTCTCAAGTTTCCCATTGCATCGGACTTCCCATTGACTCTGGCTTCCCATTAGTAATTAATTTTTTAAATTAATTTCTTTTTTTGTCTTATATTATTTTCTAGAGACTCCTACTAAATTTTTATTATTATTTCTGAACTCGTCTCTCAATTTGACGTTCAATTATACCAATTTCCCCCGATCAATGCTTCTTTCGAATTTTTGTAAATTTTTTAATTAATGTTGCACTTTTATCATTTTGGTGTTTTATTGAATTTACTGTGCTTTTTTCGTAATACCCCAACAAAAGGATAAATTATTTAATAAAATTGTATTAAAGTTATAACATATTTCTTTGAATTGTTACAAATTAGTTCGTCAAATTGAATCAAAGTTATATAACATTACAGTGAATTGTATCAATTTAATTAAAAATTTTAACAAATTATTTTACTAAAATCATTTTATTATAATAAGCTACATTTTACCATGTAAAATTCATAAAATACATAATTCATAACAAATCGAGTGTTTAGCACACACAACACACTATTTCAAATTTCTGACCAAGACAGACTATAGGGAATTATACTTTATTACAATATACTTTATTACAACAGAAACTCTATAAAAGTTAGTTAAATAGGTAAAAAGTGCAAATTTTACAACAAAACAAGTGTGTAGGACACACATCCTAATACTTCAAATATGTGAACAAACAATATTATAAAAATTAGATTTTATATATACTTTATTACAACACAAATTTGATAAAATTATGGAAACTATGTGAAAAGTATTAATTAGACAGCAAAAGATGTGTGCAACACACAATCCAGAACATTTCAAATTTCAAATCAAGCCGTATTATAGAAACTTTAATTATGCATACGCATAATTTATTCATAATTTGTTATTAACAACCAAACTTTTAAAATAAGCTTTATCAAAAATGTTGTGAATGCCGGTGAACTTGATAAAACTCGGTAAATTTACTTTTGTTTAATAATGCATAATAATATTAATTTAGATAATTTAAATGCAATCAATTCAGTTACAGAATCTATCATTAGTGAGATTGTAGATAGAAATAGTAATATATTTAATATTTAATGCATTAATTATCCTTAATTTAGATGATATGAATTTCGAATATTTTGTCAATGAAACCATTTATGGAACTAATAAAACAATTGTTTATGATGATTCTAAAACCATTTATGCCAATTCGTCATCTGTGCTGATAAAAGACCGATGTAAGTATCATTTTATTTATTATTTGCAATTAAATAATAAATTTTTGTAAATGAATAAGTAATAATTTTTAACTTAAGTTTATTTGCGTTTAAATCAATATTTTAGTAAATTATTAATCAATTTAGATATCTTTTAAATTATTTGCGTTTAATACTAACAATTAATTTAAACAAATTTAATTTGTATTAAATAACTTAATAAAAGTATTTTGTAATTTCAAATAATTGAGTAAAATCATTTATTTAAACAAATAATTTAATTTAAATAATTTATTTTTAAGCAAACTTTCGTTAAATATTTCTAATAATTTGATTGTTTACACAAATTTGAATAAATTATTTTTATAATTAAGTCAAACTTTACCCGAATTACTGGCCATCTACGACCCGTGATGATAAATGTCATAATATAATGTTGAAATATTATCAAATCAAAAATTATTATGTATGTCAGACCCCGACTTCTAACCCTTACCCTAAATTTTACAATGATCATAGAGCCATTTGATCCAATTTAATGATGATAAAAAGTCTTTATTTAAAATCGGTGTAAAAAAAAATCACGTCTGAAATATTTGAAAAAATAATTATTAAAGATAATATTTCAATTGGACATGGATTTAGTGACATTATTAGTAGGTAGTTACGAGGACACTGCGCCCACACACCATTGCATAAAATTAAGGGGTGATTCGCGACAGATTAAATTACGAAATGACGTAATTTAATCTCGAATTATCTTGAATATTATCTCTATAATTATGTAATCAAGATAATTAATTTTGTGTGCGCATCTTTTTTTAAATTATTTTTTTTTCATCCACAAAAGGTTTTCGGTTGCACAATAGTCAGGAGGTATTTTTGACTCTCGATAAAATGCTTAAGATCAAAATTGGCTTGAATCAGCTAACAATAAAAAAGCATAAAAATATTTTATCGAATAAAAAGCCTAAAAAATATTTCTTTGATTAAAAAGCTTAAGTAATTTTTCTTTATAAAATATCATAAAATAAAAATTTTCTCAAATCGCCTACGATGTTCACACTATAGTCAAGGATATTTTTAACTCGTAAACATAGGCATAAAATAAAAATGGCTTGAATCGCCTACCGATAAAAAATTGTCAAGGGTATTTTATATACTTGTTAAAAAAACATTTGTAATATTTCGTCACACAATTTTCATAAGCAAATTTAGGCTCTAGATAAAAATAAGTTAAAATACCTAAAGCAAATTAAGGTAAATTAAAGTAAATTAAAGTACATTAGGATACATTAGAGCAGCGTTTCCCAAAGTGGGTTCCGCGGAACCCTAGGGTTCCGCGAACTGATAGCAGGGGTTCCGCGAACTTTTTGTAAATATATTTCCAAAAAATCTTTATAAATAATTTTCGATTCCATACGAATCCAATTTAAAATTCTTTTTCGATTCCATTTGATATTGCCTCAAAAAACATATATCCATTCTATTTTATATGTCCCAATTCCATTTCATTCAGCATCATCAGTACAAAGTATTGTTATAAAACCTAGATCTGGCAACATTTACATTGTGCAAACAATATTTTTATTCCCGTTTTAGATTTTTAAGTCAATAAAAAAAAGGGAAACCACAGTTTTTAATTATATTGTTTTAAAATACGCATTAAAATTACGAATTTAAAATTTCATTTAATAATATTTGATAAAAAGGTAAGTAATTTTTTCAAATTTTGAAAATAATCGTATGAGTATTTTTTGATTATCGATAAATTTTGTGAATATAGTTATCCCAAATTTTTGTGATTATGGATCGTTGGTTAAAAGAAGGGACTTTGAAAAAGAAAAACAGTTCAAACAGTTGTTTTAATAAATACTATAATTTTCTATAATAATATATAGCTCATATTAATATTTAAAATTAAAATTCGAATATATTAGTATATAAGGGTTCCGTCAAAAATTTGAAATCAAAAAGGGTGCCGCGGTGAAAAAACTTTGGGAAACGCTGCATTAGAGTATATTAAAGTAAATTAAGGTTTTAAGATAAATTAAAGTACAATAGAATACATTTAAGTAAATTAGGGTTCCTAAAGTAAATTAAGATACATTTGAGTAAATTTAAGTATATTAGAGTAATTTAAAGTACGTTAGAATAAATTTAAGTAAATTAAGGTGCCTAGAGTAAAGTATGGTAAGTTAGGTAAGAATTTTTTAAAATTAAATAGAGGGTCAACAGGTAAGTTACATAAGGGTAATTTTTAAAGCTGAAAATTTTAAAAGCAGTTATAGTTGGAAAATTACATAAGGTAAGAATTTTTTAAAAGTAAATAGAGCTTCAAAGGGTAAGTTACATAAGGTAAGAATTTTGAAAGTTAAATAGTCGACAAAATTACATTATAAAATTTTTTAAATAAAATTTTTAGTATAGTTTTATTGATCAATTTTTTAAATGTTTTTTAGAAATAAAATTTTTAGTATTATTTTATCGATTAATTTTTATACATATTTTTAAATGATAAAATTTTTAGCATAATTTTACAATAAAATTTTTAGTATAATTTTTACAATGAATTTTTTATACATGTTGATAACGATAAAAATTTTTCAAAGTAAGATGTGAAAAAATAAATTAAAATGAATTTTTTCAATTTAATAATAATAATAATAAAATTAATAGTAATAATAATAATAATAATGATAATAATAATAATAATAATAATAATAATAATAATAATAATGATAATAATAATAATAATGATAATAATAATAATAATAATAATAGTAATAATAATAATAATAATAATAATAATAATAATAATAATAATAATAATAATAATAATAAATTTATCAACAATCAAAGAAAAAGTTAACTTACTTGATATCAACTTCTGAATACTGATAATCCATACATTGAACAATTCATTGATTAATAACTGAACAACAATCACTAGGTACTGTATACAAATGACTAAGTACTGTACAACTCACTATATACATACTAGGCATTGAATAATTGAGTATCTTATTCATTAAAATTCCCTATTTAAGTAATTTTTACTCTTTGAACACCGATATTCAACAAACTTAACCCACTTAAAAATAAAATAAAATTTTCTCTTAATCATTTCCCCTGAAAATACTTGGTTATTCACTATACACTATACACAATATGTTATCAATAACTAGTTACTGAACAAATCAATATCAAAAATTGTTTAATGACCAAGAAATCTCTAAATAAAAGCACATAAAATTTGAACATTCAAAAGAAATACAATTTCAATTACAAATTTTTAACTACTTCACTCTTTTCCAAATTATTTGGCTACTTAGTTACCTGGTTGCTATCAAGAGACTATTAATCAAATTCATTGAAGCCCAACCAATTGTTGTATTTTCTCTGAATAAAAATTTATTGCTTTTTTTACATTCTTGTATGTGATTTATTATATTTATTTTTCAAAACTTAATAGTTTTGTTTAAACACTTAGAAATTTTCTAATATTTTTGTAAAATTTTAATTACATCCAACAATGAACATTTATTAAAAGTTATTTTCAAAGATGAATGTCAACCTTTCATTTAATTTTCACATGCCCCTAAATAAATTAATTGCTAACAGCTCAAAAAAATTACTTAAATTTATTTTTACACATTTTCTATTCTTTTCACTCCAACTCTTGTTGTTTACTGAATGATAAATTAATTATTAAGTATTAGTGGTTGTAATTGATAGTAAAAAGAAACTTGATTAGAAAAATATTCTTAAATTAATTTCACAAAACATATATTACTTTCACAGTACTCTAAATAAATTTTCATATATTTATTGAAAATTATTAGATTTTTAAGTTTCTAAACATCTTTGAATAAAGTTAATAGATAAAATAATTATCATATACCACATTACTAGAAATTAAATTATTATCGACGAACCACTAAATAAGTTGAATTTCTAACAAAGCTTAAAAAACTACATGCAACAGGTACCTGTGTACTGATAGATACCGATAAAATCTACTAAAAATCCAAATATGTATGTTTGATTGTTGTAAAATATTTGTTTTTGTAAAAATAAGACTTATCTTTAAATTATGATTAGTATGTGAATAGAATTTGATTAAAGTTGTGAGAAATATTTTGAGATGTTAAATTAAACTGATTAATTTGTAAATAATGTTAGTACTTTGAAGAAATTTTAAAATAAGACGTTCAGCAAATTGGTAAGAAAATAGTAGTTATTGAGTAATACTTATTAAAATTACCAAAATTTTATAATTTTTGACAAGTTTAGATAGATCTTTAATAAAATTTGTAAGTACATTGAATAAAATTTTTTAAAAAAAGTTTCAACATAGTAGCAAATTGTAAAGAAAATAGTATTTATCAATTAAAAAATTAATTAAATTAACTAAGTTGTAAAATAATTGAAAAAATTTGTTAGATCATTTTTTAAAATTTTATAATGTTGTTAGGTAATTGTGCTAGGTACTTGTTAAATGAAAATTAATGTATGTTATCGACTGCTCATAGTATTTAATTGTAAAGTTTCTCTTCATTCCTGAAAATAATCATAAACATTTAAATTATTCAGAAAATTGTCAATAAAAACATAAATAATGGGTAACGAAAAGTATTTAAATACTAGTCAATTTTAGTTTTTAATTAAATTAAATTACAAATATATTAATAAAATCAAATAAATACTTATTTGTATATGAATAGTTACATGAATCAAACAATTTCTTAGAACTGAAATCTTATTGATATATTCTGATTAACCTTAAATCAATGAAAAAAGTAACAATTTTTCTAAGTATCTTATAAATTCAACAAACTCAATCCTTTAAAAATACCATTAATTCGCCACACAACCAATTATTTCTCTTCAAATGTCATTTTTCATTCCATTATACCAACTATATTCATAATTTTCATAAAAACCTATCAAATAGATAATATTTACCCTTTGAACACCGATATTCATCCCAATAAATTCCTTTAAAAATATATAATTCCTCTCTTGACAAATCATTTTCCATCAAATAACAATATTTCAAGCCATATTCAATATTTTTCATAAAAATCATAAAAATAACCATTTAGATAATATTTACTCTTCAAATAACAATATTTAACATACTGAAACCCCTTAAAAAATACAAAAATTCCACCAATCATTTCTCATCAAATAACACTTTTCCTTACTCTACCAACTATATTCATTATTTTTTATAAAAATCACCTATTAAATAACGATACTTTGGATGAAGAATATTCATTTGATATCAGTGAATATTGTTATTTGTGTGAGAAAACTATAGTAGATAAGGTTAAAGATCATGATTATTTTACAGGAAAATATGTTGGTCCTGCGTGTAGTAATTGTAATTATATAAAAATTATATAATTATTACCTGTAGTTTTTCATAATTTACGGGGGTATGACTTACATATATCCTTAAGTATGGATTAAATCGATTTCCCAATTGGAATTTATCATGTAATTTATTTAGTAGTGAAAAGTTGTTATCTCTTATGGTATATGTTGGTAAACTTAGAATACGGTTTATTGATTCATACCAGTTGTTAAATGATTCATTGGCTAAAGCTGTTAAGGCATTGAACAATCTACCTTTGACAAATTCGGAATTCGATGGAACTATAGTTGACTCAAAAGAAATATTCCAATATAATTTTGCAATATATTTAGAAGTTTATGAAACTACATGTATGAGTTACCACTTATCTGGGAAGAAGTTACAGAAAATGAATATCAAAAATTAAAGAAAATATGGAAAGAAACTAACTGTAACACTTTATTGGATTAGATGATAGTTTATTTGAAATTGGATGTTTTCCTGCTTGCCGACTTCAACTTCTTTCAACTATTTCGGGCGAAATCTATAGCTCATAATAGATTAGAACCTTTGAATTTCTTCGGTATTCCGGGTGTGTCGTGGAATTCAGCATTAATGACTTTAGATAAACCCATTGAATTATTAGAAGACATGGAAATTTATAATTTCTATGAAAGGGGAATTCGCGGTGGTTTGGCATTTGTTTAAAAACATCACCATGAAACTGCTGATGATACAGAATTATTTTACATCGACATTAATAACATATATAGATTGGCTTTAAGTCAAAGTTTACCCTGTGGAAAATTTAGTTGGATTCATTATAATCTTAATAGCATTTTAGAAGATTGCAAGAATTTGGACATAGAAAAGCTGTCGTATGGATATACTGTGCAGGTTGATTTGGAAGTTCCGAATGAAATTCATAATTTATTGGATGATTTCCCAATTTGTACTGAAAAGAAATGTGTTTCAAAAGTAGAGAAATTACTGTTAACTCATAATCCAAAGGAAAATTATGTAGTACATTGGCAATTGCTCAAAATGTTTTTATTATTAGATGTGCAAGTTGTCAATATTCATTGTGCTATCAGATTTAAACCAAAACCTATTTTCAAAAAAAAACACCAACCTCAGAGCTGAATCAACAAACACACTCGATAAAAATTATTATAAGTTGTCAACAATAGTCTATATGGTAAGACTGTAGAAAACTTAAAGAGAAGAATGAATTTAAGATTGTGTTATAATCATCAAAAAATTATTATATATGCATCGAAGCCAACTTTTCAAAAAAGTATCAAGATTGCGGATAATTTAATTGCAGTGATACTGGATAAAGATTCAATATGCTTAGATAGGCCAAGTTACATTAGTCAATTAGTTTTGGACTTATCAAAACTTCGATTGTATAAACTTCATTGTGTAGAATTAGCAAATTATCGAAATCAGTTCAATTGCAATATCAACATTGTCGCTGGAGATACAGATTTCTTCTTCTTAGAAATTAAAAATTTGAAATTATTTAGCTTTTACCAGCAATAATTTCAGATAATCTACTAGATACATCTAATTTTCATATAAATAACCTATTGTATAGTACAAAATAAGACTCTGTCATAGGAAAATTTAAAGACTAGAGTAAGGGTTTAAGATACAAAGAGTGGATATTTCTAATTATTACAAATTATTACAGTTTATTAGGTAATACTTGTACAACAAAAGTAAAATGGGTAACATTGAAAGATACAGACATAAAACACCAGTCTTATCTCGATTGTTACAATGGAATAGAAATACCTAGGGTGTCTCAATTTCGAATAGATACCATCAATCATAAGTTGTATAATTTCAAAACAACTAAAGTCGTTCTTAAAAAATTTTTAAAAAAATAAATAAGTAATAATAATAATAATAACAATAACAATAAAAATATTAATAATAATAAATACTAATAAATAAATAAAATAAAATAAATAAAAAATAAATAAAATAAATAATTCATAAAAATAAAACTAATATATAAACATTAAAATCTTTTTTTGGCGGTAGCGGAATCATTTATATAAGTAAAATTAAAATAAATAACAACGTTAGCCAATTTTTGCAATGTTTATTCATAAAATATGAAATATTTCGACAGCTAAACACCCTGATCACTCAGCCAAAATTTAAGGTTGGTACATCCATATTTATGGAAATAAAAGAAGTTATTTTTCGTAAAACTTGAAATACGTATGTATTGTAAGGTACCTAAAAGAGGGAAGTGATACGAGCTCATAAATTCTTATCTCGATTTATTAAACAATTAATTCTATTACCATAAATACAAAAAAACCAAATAAACGAAATATATTTCGAGAAAATTATCCTCATAATCAGTCTTCTATTATAATAGTAGTGGGATGTGTCACCTCTGGATCAACCCCAGGGGGGGGGGTAAATCGGTTTTTTTCTAAGTCTAAAAGTACAAAAAAATTTTAAGACAAAGACAATGACTCATTCAAGGTCATTGAAACAAAGATCATGACTCATTCGAGGTCATTGCATGACTCATCAAACCCTTTCAAGGTCATTGAAACAAAGACCATGACTCATTCAAGGTAATTTAAAATTTCTCAAGGTCATTGGGTAACTCATCAAACACTTTCAAGGTCATTGAAACAAAGACCATGACTCATTCAAGGTAATTTAAAATTTCTCAAGGTCATTGAAACAAAGACCATGAATCATCAAAAATTTCTCAAGGTCATTCAAATTTTTTCAAGGTCATATTATTTTTAAAAAAATTTTAAATTAAAATTACTAATTATAAAAATAAGTAGTGTTTTAATTATTAATATTTTTTTATTTTTTATTCTATTACTTATTTTTATAAGTAATGTTTTAACTATCACTTATTATTATTATTATTAATATATAATAAAAAACCAAGACATGTACAACAAAAACTTTTATTATAAAGAAATAATTCTACTATAGTAATATTGTCGAAGAGCTTTATTCAAAGCCCATTCCACATACCTCCGATATCGGGCAGCGCATATAAGTAGTGTTTCAATTATTAATATTTTTAAATTAAAAATTTTTTTTTTATTCTATTACTTATTTTTATAAGTAATGTTTTAACTAATAATATTTTTTTATTATTATTATTATTATTGTTACAAGTTTTTATTTATTAATATTATTATTATTATATTAATCTTCTAAATTAAGATAGCGGAATTCAGAATTAAATGGAATCAGACATTTTTAATAATTGATAGGCTATTGGCAGAAACCTATGATTATTTATTACTACTAAAAAATAAATAAATTAATAAGTCAATAATGAAATTATCTAGTTGCATATTATTTCTAAATAAAATGTATTCTGGATGTGTATGGTAAATATCGAGATGTTATTCAATCCTACATTGATAATGCAGATAAAATCGAAATTTAACTATTATAAATATGTTTCATAGCCCTTTATATAAAAAGCAACTAATAATAATCAAAAACATAATAAAATAAGTAAATATACAATTTTTTTTTCTATAATTTACAAAATTCAAAATATACAAAAATATATAATATACAAAATTCACATAATTGTTCGTCTGATAAATTGATGATCAATCAGGAGCCAGAATTTCTTTGAATATATCTTGAAATTGCTGTGTTCTTGTAATACTATGACCACTATTAATTGCATCAAGCCCTCTATAGTGTCCATAGGCAAAACTAACATTTTTATCAACCCATGCCCTCTTATCATCGTGGTTGTTTAGCGCTATTTTACTATTTTTAAAAGTGAAAAGCTGATGATTCCGGGACCCTATTCTAGTCTGAGGTACAGATATAATCTCGTTATTATTGTAACAATCTAAATATGATTGATAATTTATATTTGTACCTGCTAATTTTACGCCCTTAGCCCTCATAGTCGACTTATTTCCCAATAAACTATAACATTTAGGGCGCAGGAAAACCCACTCACTATACCCTTCCCCCTTACTCTCATCCTTAAACTTTCATATAACGAATGCTAGTCGTCTTGAATATAAAGGATGAGAGGGGTCATAATTAGATGTATCTAAAAGGTCATCCGAAATCATCGCTTTTCATAAAGTATCTAATTTAAAAATTTTTATCTCTAAAACGAAGCTGTCCGTATCACCGGCAATTAAATTTATATCACAATTATAAATAGTTCTATACTTTTGCAGCTCTATATACTGCAACTGATACATCCGTAGTTTGGATAGATCTAGTACTGATTGTCCGATGTAACTAGGCCTATCCAAACATATTGAATCCTTATTAAGATACGCGGCAAACAGATTCTCATCAACTTCGATGGTTTTTCTGAATGCTGGTTTTGACGAATATGTAATTAACTTTTCAAATGAATTACATAGTCGCAAATTCATTCGCTTCTTAAGGTTTTCAACGGATTTACCGTACAAGCTGTTATTATATAATTTAAATAAATCTTTATATATCTCGCTGACTGCATTTGCTCGCAAGTCAGTATTTTTATCTATATAATTTTTAAAAATAGGTTTCTGTGTAAATTTTATACATCTGTGTACATTCACAACCTTAGCCCCAAGCGAAAGATAAAGCCTGAGAAGCCTCCAATGAAGAACATGATTCTTCTTTGGATAATGCGTGAGCTTTAGCTTCTCAACTTTTGAATTTGGTGGGCACATCTTTTCCGGTCCAATCGGAAAGTCATTTAAAAAATCATGGAAATTTTCAGGGATATCAATATCAACTTCCATAGTATATCCATATGGAAGTATTTCAATATTTGCAACATTCATACACTCATTCAATACGTCATCCAAACCATCATACACCCAAACAAAATCAGCATACGGCAAAGATTGGCTAAGAGCCCAACCGTACAAATTATTTCTGTCTATATACAGCAATTCGGTGTCCTCTGAAGAAGCAACATAGTGTTTGTTAACAAACGTTAACCCTCCTCGTATTCCTCCCTCGTAAAAATTGAACATTTCCATGTCCTGTAAAAGCTCTATGGTATTCCTGGAATGTCATGGGCGTCAGCGCTTATGACATTAGATGAACACTATGTTGCTTTGATGAGTCATGGTCTTTGTTTCAAAGACCTTGAAATGGTTTGATGAGTCATCCAATGAACTTGAATGAGGCATGGTCTTTGTTTTAACGACCTTGAATGAGTCATTGTCTTTGTTTCAATGACCTTGAAAGGGTTTGATGAGTCATCCAATGACGTTGAATGAGTCATGGTCTTTGTTTCAATGACCTTGAATGAGTCATTGTCTTTGTCTTAAATTTTTTTTGTACTTTTAGACTTAGAAAACACCGATTTACCCCCCCCCCTGGGGGTTGATCCAGCGGTGACACATCCCACTACTTATAATCTTTGTTAAATGTTTTATACGGAAGTAATAATGATGTACTAGTTATGATTTAATAATTTAATTAAATAATCTCAATAAATTTGTTGCTGTTTGAATGTTTATTTTAATGGATTGTGATGTAATCACCAAAGCCTCAAATAAAATTCTTTCCAATTTATTATTAAAGTTATATAAAATTTTAAAATCTTTAAAATCAGTATTTCTTTTGCACATTTTTCAATGTTCATTAATAATACTCACGTCTCTCAATTAGTTATGTTTCTGAATCCGTGTGTGAAGATGAAGCGAATTCTCTGCAATGTTTGTAGCATTGAACCCATTACATTAAAATTCATACTCTAAATCAGAAACTAAACTGATTGGGGTTTAAGATTTACTACTAAACATATTTATTGATATAAACAATTTTGATACTATTTTAAATGCATTTGAATTGCCTAATGATTTTGCAGCAGACAATTTAAAATTTTCAAAAACCTTACATCTAAAGAATTACTAAAACATGATATTTTATGGATTAAAATTACCATTGTTTTCATCAGAAGCTATTGAAATGCGATCAATTGATAGATTGATAGATAGATAGATAAAAAATATTATTACATGTATATCTACCTACACACATTTTTTATACAAATATTTTATGCATGGATTATTATTATTATTATTATTATTATTATTATTATTATTATTATTATGTATTTTATTGAGTGTTAAAATAAGACATAATATTTAGACATAATAAGCGCACAATATTTATTCTGACGAAAACATTCAACAAACTCTTTTATATCTCTTCGTTGAGTAACATCTACAATGGAGTTTATTGGTTTTCTAATTAATGACACAGAACACCCAAACATACCCACATTAAAATACAATCATCAAACATCATAACCAACCTCTGATCTTCAAACTACAATTTTGACATATTATTACATAATAGGATAATTTTATCTATTATAAAATATTCTTTAATTATCCTTCCTTACAATGAAGATTATCGGTGAATATAGAAGAATTCACCAGATAATAATGTCAATGTTCATAAGAATCTTTTATCAACAACTAAACATTAAGGATATAGAGGGATATTATCATGTTAAATCTTTCCATGGGAAAATATGCCAAATTTAAAATCACTAGAAAACATTTCCAACTCAAAAAGTTTCAAAAACCTAAAATCTCGAGAAAAGGTTTCTCAACCCAAAAGTAACCCCAAATTTTATATGCTTCGAAACATCTTCTATATGATATGTAACATCAGCAACAACAACACTATCAAAAATGATCATGAAGTCAGGTTTGTAATAATTGATACATTTCACAGATTTGTATACTATCGTGAGTCAAACCTTTTCTGTACTGATCAAAACTCTTGGTTCGACAAGAATGCAAATTTGTATGAATACTTTCGTCTTGCAATACAATTGTTTGATTATTACAAGTAATTATTTTCCTAAACAAGATTCATTCAAGTTTAAAATAAGTAAAACCAAGCCCGCAACCCACCCGTCACCAGTCCAATAGGGGCTGACTTGGTAGTTTGTAAATTCAAATTTATAAAATAATTTTTGAATATTCTTTTAAGAAAATTTTATCAATTAATACAATTAAGTATATAAGTGTTTAAAAATAACTCTTTGCAAAGGTTTTATTATCAATTCATAAATTAGAATTTTGTTCTTTTCAAAATATCATTTGGAGTTGGTTACATTGAATGGGTTTTCTTGCGCCCAAAATGTTACAGTCATTTAGGAAGTAATTCATATATAAGCCAAGAAATTGTTTGTCACTTCTTCGTACTGATCTTCTAATTGCAGAATTAGTAATGACTTGGATGTTGTCTCTCTGAACATTACTGAGGCGTTCCGCATCTTTGGCTTCTTTTCCTTGATAAAAATATTTAGTATTCAATTTGTTTTAATATTGATTGACCTTTAAAGTGGTGACACTGGAAGTAATCAGCAAGCTCCCTCACCTAGGCTATTACGGAAACCACGTTCTTCTACCTTGTTTACTTCTCGACCGTTTTTCAACATTTCTTTGAGGTGTTGTAAAACTGTAACCTCGTTTTGTTAGGATTTTCATCAAATAATCAAACCTTTCCCAGACCAATTTTAACTTATGTAATCTAACTTAATATTTCTTAGTTATTATACTTAATTTAGCTTTAATTTACTTTAATTTACTATAGGCACTTTGCTATTATTCACTCTAATTTAATAATTGCACTTGTTTTTTTATCGAGAACCAAAAATATCTCGTGACTATAGTGTGAGACTCTATTGGTTTTTACTGGAAGCCTAAATTCTTGGTTTTTTTCATCGAGAACCTAAATCCTAATATTTTTTAGAGTTGAAATTGAAGTGCCTTTTTCACTCTATAGCGTGACTATAGTTTTTACGCGAATAATGTATTTTAAGTTTTTAACAATAAACAACTTGACGCATTTTTATCTGAGCCAAATATCCTATGAAACATCATGTAGTTTTTCAGCGAAAAGCCGTTTAATTTATTTTTATGCATGGTTTTGTTAATAACAGTCAAAAATACTCTCTGACTTAATTGTGGCGAAAGTATTCCGAGGCTTTCTTAACCGTAATTCATTTAGAGCAGGGAAAGTATAAATCATATATACTAAAAACTCCTTGTAGCCCTCTGCACCGTCAAAAACAAATGCTCTGAGGTGAAGGAGTTACTGCTCAGTGGAATAAAGGGTGCATAAGACACTTTCTACTTACTCGTGTGTTCTTTAAAATTTCTTAATTTTTTATCGTGTATTAATCTTAGTTTTCTTTAGTTAGAACCCAAAATACCCTTTACTATAGAGTGACCTTGAAAAATCGTGCTCACTCCTTGACCCTTACCAGCCAAGGTTAGGAGATGTGTAGCACGAGTGTACGAATATTACTTTACTTTTTTTATTTATTATAATAGAAATATTAAAATGAGCCTTTATAGTCACTATTTTTATGAGCAATTATTCAGAATTTTTCTCACCGAAAGAAACCACAAAAAAATTCGAATTCTGATTTATTACTTTATAATCATCAATTATATTTTGAGATTATTACATGAAAATTTATGGCTGATTTGACAAGATTAAATGTTTTCCAAAAGTCCCGATGATTTTACTTCACCAAATTGACTAATTTTTCAGTCAAAATATTTTCAATGAATAAGTTGTTTTGTTGTTTTAATTTTGTGGGCTTTTCCTATTAATATATATTTTTTCAGTAACATTTATCTCTAATTTTCTTTATTAATTGATTTAGGAGCGCCCTTGCTCCTTCCTTTGTAATTGTTATTTATGAAAACTATCATTATCACTTCCTTGTTATTATAGTTATAATCATTTCAATACAAAATGAAACATTTTATAATCGTTTAAAACAAAACAAATTCAAAATAGCTTTTAGAACATATTAATATCATTAAATCATACAAACAAAATTCAAATTATATAATGGAAATGGCTAAACATTAAACTGAGTTTTAAGGAGCATTTTTAAAAATAATCTTTTTAGGTTATTTCTCAATCGGCCCCTGTGGCACTGGTGGCGGGTTGGTTGACGGCTTGGTTTTACTTATTTTAAACTTGAATGAATCTTGTTTAGGAAAATAATTACTTGTAATAATCAAACAATTGTATTGCAAGACGAAAGTATTCATACAAATTTGCATTCTTGTCGAACCAAGAGTTTTGATCAGTACAGAAAAGGTTTGACTCACGATAGTATACAAATCTGTGAAATGTATCAATTATTACAAACCTGACTTCATGATCATTTTTGATAGTGTTGTTGTTGCTGATGTTACATATCATATAGAAGATGTTTCGAAGCATATAAAATTTGGGGTTACTTTTGGGTTGAGAAACCTTTTCTCGAGATTTTAGGTTTTTGGAACTTTTTGTGTTGGAAATGTTTTCTAGTGATTTTAAATTTGGCATATTTTCTCATAGAAAGATTTGACATGATAATATCCCTCTATATCCTTAATGTTTAGTTGTTGATAAAAGATTCTTATGAACATTGACATTATTATCTGGTGAATTCTTCTATATTCACCGATAATCTTCATTGTAAGGAAAGATAATTAAAGAATATTTTATAATAAATTAAATTAACCTATTACGTAATAATATGTCAAAATTGTAGTTTGAAGATCAGAGGTTGGTTATGATGTTTGATGATTCAAAAATCCCACTGTAGATGTTACGCAACAAAGTGATGTAAAAGAGCTTGTTGAATGTTTGCTGTCAGAATAAATATTGTGCACTTATTTCTAACACTCTTATTTGTAACAATATAATTTGTAACACTCATTAAAATACATTATAGTAATAATTTCAAAAAATCCATGCATAAAATATTTGAATAAAAATGTGTGTATGTAATAATATTTTCTATCTATACATATATAAATATTTGACAAAATTTTTCTAACTATTTAACAAAAAAATAATAAAATTTGTTGTCAAGCCTTGGAGGGGATTGTGTTATATTAAACATGGATTCTCCTTGGGCTGACAATAGTTTAAAGTTAATATTTATATAGAAATATTATTCAGTGAAATCTAAAATAATCAAATTTTAAGATGTTATTTAGTAAGTGATCGAAATATTATATATAGATCTGTCCTGGAGCTGACACTAGTTAAAGGTTATTTTTTATAATGATATTATTCCATGAAACTAAAGACTTAGAAAAAATTGATATTAGTAGAACGATTCATTTGATTTATTAGTAGAAAGAATGACTAAGGCTTTCGAAACAGATATATAAATATATAAAGCCAATAGATACAGGCCTTAACAATACTTCGAATAGCTTTTGTGACTTTTTATATAAAAGAAATATGATTAAGAGTTTGATTTTAAAATTCTAAAGTAAAAAAAGAGCTGGTTTCTCTTTAGAATAAAAATGCATATTCTAAGGCTTTTGTAGAAGGAATTACTAAGAAAGCAATTGATCGCATTTTAATAGCTTCTGATGAAAACAATGGTAATTTTAGCCCATAAAATTTCATGTTTTAGTAATTCTCTATCTATTGATTTACAGATATTAAAACAAATATATTATTGTACTTAAGCATGTTAACATATATGTGAGATATATAACACTTACTTTTGAGGTCTTGTTACAATAAAATGGATTAATTTTCATTTAAAAGAAAGTAAAATAAAATTTAAACCCAGTTAATGAAAGTTAAATGTAAGTTAGAGGTATTTAGTTTGAAGTGAGTTTAATTGACTAATGAACAAAATATATTGTAAAATAAATCAATAATTTAGACAATTTGTTGTTTAAATATTTCATTTTTAACTGTCTTTTATGAACATGAAGAACACAAATTCAAAACAAAAGAGAAAGAATTTAAGTATTGAAGAGAAACAGAAATTGTTAAAATTATCCAATGAGGATAAACGCTTTCTTTCATCAAAATATACTTTTTCATTAGGTTGTATAAATAATCTTATGAAATTGTGACGAAACTGAACTGTTCTGGAAATGTTCATTAAACAGAACATATACAATTTCTAAAGAGGATAAGGCAAATGGTAAGTTTTCTAAAGATCGAAATACTATACTTTTGGGAGCAAACATGTTAGAAGAAAAATTAAAGCCTTTAGTGATAGGCAGGTCAAAGAAACCTCGTTGTTTTAAAAATTTCGATATAGAAAAATTACCTATTTATTATTGTTGGAATACAAAATCTTGGATGAAATTGAAAATTTTTCAAGATTGGTTAAAATATTTAAACAATATAATGAAAGTAGAGGATAGGAAAATTTTATTAATGTTAGATAACGCACCTATTCACCCAAAAGACTTTGAATTGAGAAATATCGAATTATTCTTTTTCCAACCAAATACGTCATCTCTTATTCAACCTCTTGATCAAGGTATTATAAAAAGTTTTAAAGACTATTATAAGAAATTTTGGAGCCTATCAATAAATTTTAATTTAGATAATAACGTTACACAAGTGATATGGTGCAAAACGATTGATTTATATCAAGCAGTAGCTTATATTTCGTAATCATGGAATAGTATAAAATTTGCGACTATTTCTAATGGTTTTACCAAGTCTGTTGAACATTCGTATGTTAAGGAAGTGAATGCTGATGAATTTCCATGTTTTGAAATTAATCCAAAATTTGACGAACATCTCTTGTTTGATCTAGTATAAAAATATGAAAATGAAAGTTATGAAAATGAAGAAACAAATGATAATTCTGTTGAAGAATTAAAAGAAGATATAGTAATAACTGGATTCGAAGCCTATGAGTATGCAAGAAAACTTGAAAAATACTTCCAAGCTACTATTTCTGATAAGAAAAATAAAATATGGAATTTCATCAATCAAATCCTAAATTTTGTTCATCTTATCAGGAATAGTAGCTTGGAAGTATTTTTCAAGTTTTCTTGCATACCCATAGGCTTCGAACCCTGTTATTACTATATCTTCTTTTAATTATTCAACATAATTATCCCTTTTGAAGTTCGATAAGATACGACTATAGTTCCATTGACAATTATACTCAATTCACCATCATCTACAACATATCAAAAATAAACCTTTGACAAAAGTTTGATCCTTTGTAACTTCAAACCTTTAGAAAATACAACCATAGTTCAATTGGCATTTTCACTCAGTTCATCGTTCTTTACATAATATCAAAAGTTTTTAGATTATAGACAATTGAAAATCACAAATTATATTATGCGTCAAAGAAATAAAAGTTGCGATAAATAGGTGTAATAAATACATTTTTTGTGAAATTGTTATGTTAATAACTGTTTGTATTATTTTTTAATATGAACATTTGAAAAAATCGGAACGCTAGTGTTCATATTGAACAGGGTTAACTGTATTTAAATAGTAAAATATTGAATGCTGAAAAGAGCTTATAACTTATGTTTGATTTGTTTATTCAGATCCTATAAAAACAAGAAGTTATTGGAATAAATAAATAATAAAACGAAAGAATCCTTTTATATTAATATTAAGAAAAGTTATTTGAAAGTGGTAATGGTAATTTCGGTTGTGAGCATGAGAATTAAACTTTGATAAAGAGAAGAACACGAACAACCCGGATTATTTGCAAATAATTCGATAGGACTTCATAATAATTTTAAGCATATCACAAGTTCAACGGGGTATGTCAAATAAATATTGTGATATAGCTTTTTTATTGAAAGTTGACAACATCGTGTAATGGGAAACTAACTATGGAAAGTATATGAAGTTTTAGAAACCGAATTGAATCTACCTTGGGGAAATTTATATTTATATCTCTTCTGTATGTTTATTTTGCACGCAGGCAAAGAATATCCAACTTTCGATATTTATGGAATAGGAAAGAAGGTTTTCAATATTTTTAGAAAACGTATGAAATGGTCTTTTTGTGCATAAGCTGCATTCATTGAAAACAATTAAATCCGTTATAAACCAATTGTAAATAATACCGTTGATGAACAGCAATTCCAGTAAACATTATGTTTACATTATATTTTGGTAGGCATCGGATGCCAAGAGTAAATGTGTTGAAAATGAGTTTCCATACTTGGAGGAAAATGAAACACGACTTTATCAGTATCATTCAACCATTTGCTGAATGCAAAAAATGTATTTTTCAAAATTCTTGAACTGTAAAACCAAAACAGTTGAAAACATTTTAAGAAAAAGCTTTAATTGCTGTTAAATATGAATGACTTCATGAAAAAAGGACTTATACGGCAGAATTATCAGTTTGCTGAAGAAAAAAATAATTATGTTCGTAAAACATACAAATATGTTACTATACTGATAATAAAGCCACTAAAATCTGATGTGAGTGCAATATATTTTTCTTGGTAAAACAACCTTTCCTCTGTTGTTTAAGCGCAAATAGGTCATTTGACAACTTTAAATTAGACAGCTTAATTATACAGGTAGAACACAAATATTCAAATGTTTTTTCATGTTGTAATAATTAAAAGGGTAACGGCGGAAATTTGAAACAAGTTAAGATTTATGATTTAAGTAGATTGAAAACTTAAATAAAATACGAAATTCAAATATTAATTGGCGTACAGTCAAAATAAACTGACGTTGAAAATAAAGTAACTACTCTCTTATCCGCCAAAAACTGACTGTGAAAAAAGGTTGCGGTTCCTAGAAAATGGCGGCTTTTACAGAAAAAAATAATAAAATTTATTAAAAAATCCAGCAAAAAATTTATTTATTTATTATCCAGTTGGCGGTTATTGGAGTTTGACGGATAAGAGAGTAGTTACTGAAGCATTTTATTTATTGCAAATTTATTCTGTGGAAATTATGTATTTTTTAGAATTAATAAAAATCACAAATATATTTTGATTTTTAATAAAATATCATTAATGAATATTGCGCTATTCATATTAAAACTTTAATTCGTTAATAATGCGACAATAATTTAAAATTTGATGTGGGTGTCTTTTATAAATATTTAAAGCATTTTATTATTTTAATTTAAAACAATTAAAAAAATAAATTATGATTTATTTGTTCTTAATAAAAAAGTAATAAATAAAATGTATTTTTGCATGTATTATTTATTTATAATTATTAATTTATCTTTGTAATAATAATAATAATAATAATAATAATAATAATAATAATATTAAAATACTAATAATAATTTAATACGGAGCTAAATGGGTTCTACAACAAATATTGAAATGATTTAATTTAATATATTTTGGTATCATTGTTAGCAATGAAAAAAATGAAAATATAAATCAAATTATGAAAATAAGTTCATAATTTATCCAAAAATAAAAATAAATACAGACATACATCAAAAATGAAATATTTGCTTAATTGATTTACAATAAATTTTGGATTTCTTAACATATATTTGTGTCAGTTCACGAATTAAACCTGTAAATCGTACTTTCTGAGCCATCGAATTATTTTCTTTGCCTTCCTTTTCACTATTTTTCTGATTCTGTCGGCTCGTTTACCTACTTTATAGGAAGAGATTCTATTCTGACAAACTATACCAGAGTAGCCGTCTGGACATTTGCACTCGCATACTCCAAATGGATAGGTCGATACAATGTGAACACCGCCATTGAAGCAAGGTGCAGCACAATCAAGAATATCACTAATTACACTCATTATTCTTTTATCATTAGTTCTTTTGATGGGGTTGAAACTTTTCGGGATCTGTTTGAGAAATTGTCTATCTGGATCCACAAAACCAGATTCCGCTGTCAAAATGCACAGATTGCTTAAACATATAAGTATTAGTAAAAATGGTTTCATTATTATTTTGTTTTAATGACTAAGTAATGAATTCTAAATGCATAAATACAACAATGGTAATTATATGCATAGCTTTTGTTTGTATTTGTATTTATATATGTATATATATACAGAAAAAATAGTATTTTCATTACTCGTGGGCGTTTGTATTGAGAGAGAAATGTAAAAAATTTTTATTGGCCTAATGAAATTAAATAATAAGTTTTATTGGATTGTTTTAATGTTTGTTAGTTATCAGTTTTCAAATAAATGCGCACATGGATTTTAAGATGTAATAGTTTATAGTATTTTCTAGTTGTATTTTATTAAATATTTTGTTTACCTGAAAAAACACGTGAAGTTGGGCCTGGTTTTTCATGAAAAATGTTTTGTTTGTGATTATGTCATTTTGTACAATATTTTCCATTTAAGAATTTCATGTTTGGCAACATTTTTGAAATTTTTATAAAAGACAATTGAAAAAAAATTTTATCATCGGACTACTTCAGCTTAAATATTTTTTAGAAATTGGTTTGCTATTAAGGTACAATAATGGTTGATTTAGGTTTTTCAAGATTTGTAGCCTTCCTATTCTTGGCTTTTTTGATATTAATTACTTGAAATTGTTCTTCGTTGTCAAAAGTATTCTTGATTTAAATGCTACTGGGATTTTAGTTCTGTAATTTTATCCATCGTATATTTAGCCAATTGACTTGTTGTCCGCTAGTTCCTTTTTCCTATTGGTGGTGGCATCTTTCAAAGGTTTTGTAGATAGAAAATGCTGATGATTACAATATCATTTAAACATTTTTCGATATATTTCGTCAGATTTACTTCCTTCACGGGTAAAAAACATCAATAATAATATTTATTCAAAATAATTATTTTTTTCTTAATATTTTGATCTTTTTTGAAATTTACTTTTAAAAATATGTTTTATTTGAAATAAATTTTATACTATTAAAATTTTTCTATTTAATATAAAAAATTAAAAATTTTTAAACAACATTTTAACTTAATCGAAATTTACTAATCCAACTATTTAAAAACATTCAAATCTCTGGATCCAATGACTCATAACATGTTTCCAAAACTGCTAGCATGTTGGCAAATAGGGTTTGTTTTATTTAACTCTCTAGAATCACTTTAAATCTGTCATTGACTCTTACCTAAAAGCCTTCACGAAAATTAAGTTATCCGATCCATGCAGCCATGGTCGTTAGCGTGTTGATATTGTATATTCAAATTCATGAGCAGGGGGTTCTATTTCTAAAAATAATTTTCAGAAAAATCTTCACTTTTGGGTCCTTGAATGCCGATAGAAGGTCTTACACCTCTTCTCTTTCTACGTCCTTATTCATCGTTTAACAGTTCTATAACTCCTAACTTGATTAACTAAAAATTATATTTATTGACAGTAATCTTAATTTGCGAAAAGAAATGCATTCCAGTGAATTAATAATATTATTTCTTTAAAATCAACTACTAATATTATTTGAAGTCATTTATACATACTCTGCCGGTTATTTATAAAAAGAAATAGTGATGATAATAGTGATGATAATACCTATAATTATTCAATATTATAAACACTACGATTTCGCTTAACATTAAATTAATGACAACATGATTTCAAAACAAATTAAATATTTATTAATCTATCAACAAAGCACACAAAAACTTTACAATACACCGGAATTATTGTGCAAACAAAAAGATTGAAAAGATTTCGACATAATTCGCTCTCGCTAGCGTTGATATAGACGGATAAAGGTTTTCGGCGACATTTTCCTGGCTACAGATCTTCTAACAAGTCGATTAAGCTGAGGTTCTGTATGGTTGGGTATCATAACTCATTTATACTTGTTGCTTTTCAATCTGAAATTCAGTAAAATGGAGCAAATACAGTATCAAGTTCAACATTCAAACATTTTAATGTTACTTCTATATCTTTATTAAAAAACACTGCTTATCGAGAAACATATATTCAGGATTTCAATAATGACAATTAATTTACCATATATATGCAGTCTATCGTGAGAAATATGGATTATTTGAATTAAAGCCTAAATTTTGGAATAACGCTTGAAGAATTAAATCAAAATATCCATTTTTTACATTTGTTTTGGCTCCGGATTTTGACTTGAATTAAAGTAAATTAGTTCAAAATGGACATCTGCAACTGAATATCAAATTTTCAAAAGTCACAACTGAACCAGTTCATGTCACGATATATAGAGTATTAATAGTTAGAATAACAAAAATTTATATTTTATTAAACATTTATTAATAAATTACTTTATTTTCATAAATGAAGATAAAGGATACAGAGGTTTGGATTGATATTTATTCAATAAACTAACCATTTCAATTAAGGGGTCTGACTTTTAAATAATTGAAAGGCTTTTGGCAACAAAATTTGATGATATAATTCTAGTAAAATTTGAAAAATCCTTTAAACATGAATCAGTTGAACGTTTTGTAGAATTGTTTGGATTTAACAAATCACTGATGAAATTATCGATCTGAATAATATTTTTAAATTATATTGATCCTACGGAATTTATTATACTCAGTATTTTCTGGTCATGCATGGATTTTAGATTTGAAGAATATTACAACCTTATTCGATCTTTCATGAATAATATCTATAAATAGAAATATAAATCATCGAAAAACTGTCCGATGCAACAAAGCAGTTTCTGGCATATTCGATTTGCCAAATTAACAAAGTATCTATCATATATTTACCTTGTGGACACATAATTATTTGTTCTTCTTGTTTCAAAACCACTACTGATAAATGTGAAATTTGTGATGTAAATATTGAAGAATAATATTTTGTATATATCTAATGTGGTAAAAATATATTTTTCTGTTTTTTATAAAATAAAGTTCAACTTCCAATAATTCTAAAATAAAAGTTTCATCATATATGTCTAACTTAAAATAATTCTCATCAATGACTAATATATTTCAATGAAACACCCAAATATACCCATGTTTTCATAACAAACATATTAAGACTGTTAAATTGTATCAAATAGGTTAGATTTTATATGTGATTAATACCTCACATTGACTAAAATTGATAACCCCAATGAATGATTATCATGTCTTCATTAGTGATTTAATTACTCATCTGCGACTCAAATGCAATAATAATGCATGATTTGGATTGGTAGTTGTGTGAATGTTACATCATGTAAATGCAGTTTGTCCACTTTTTATGTGAATATATGTCAACCTTTATCAACCATTGAAAGTAATTTTATTCCCGATTTATATGTAACCCTTCATCAAACAGTGAGTACATTTTTGAATGCATGTTTTTAAAGTCAAAATATACGACCAATCAATGAAATTCGATTGAATCAGATATTTAAAAAAAGTTATGATATCTTTTTTGGACAATATCAATTTGATGATAATCTACTCATTTTTAAGTATTTTTACAAAAAACCCTGATTCGTATATGATTAACAAAACCTTATTCATCCATCTGAACCTTACATAAAGTACTCAAGTTATGTATCACAATTAAAATATTTTGTTGATATTTTATTAGCATCCATTATCAGAACTATTTTTATCTGTAAAATTATTAAAATTTATTATTTTTATTATTATTATTATTATTATTATTATTATTATTATTATTATTATTATTAACTATTTTGAAATAACTTATTGCAATATTAACAATTTGTTGTGTTATTTTATGATTTTGTAATAATTTACTTTAAACGTTTATTATCTTTATCATAATTAACATAAATAACTTATTATTTGATGGTAATATTTAAATAATTTTAGCTTCGATTCAATATCAAGTTGATATAACATTTACATCAAAAATTTATTATATTGCTTTTCTAAAATATGTTAATGAATTATGTTAAAATATATTAATTTGTAACAAAACCATGTATGAGTATCCAATTTGATTTAGAATTATTTGATTACAAAACATCTCTACATAGATCGTTAGAACCCCAACTGGTATTATTCCATCATAAAAATACATAAATTTTGGTATAATATTGTTTTGATAATTTGTTTCAGTATGATTTTTGTTATGTTTTATTGCAATATCCATTCATTTAAAATGCAATATCGATGCAATCTATTACTCAGACATCGAGATTATGAAGGGATCATGCATACATTAAGGTTATGTACTTCATACAATCAAAATTATGCATTGTCATTGCATTGGTTGCATATATTATATAAATAGAATGACAACTTTAATCAGTATGTTGACATGCAAACCAAACCGAATTTAGGATAGTGAATAATTGTAGCCATACCTTAAATTTTCTCAGATTTCCTATCACTTACAAATTTGCAATGCCAATCAAATTAATCAATACCCCATTTTCATGATTACTGGCAATAATACCTGATGCAGATTGTAATTTAGTAAACGAAATTCTAAATACAATGAATGTCAAGTTAAGAAGCTATAACCACATATATCTTGGCTACGAGAATGCAAAGTCTTATATTGCTAATAGAAAAACAAACATCATTACCCAAGGATACAAGATCGATTCAGATGATGTCATGACTCCAATTTGGAACGTCAATAGTGCTAGAATGTTATTTTTATAAATATTTTCATAAATTGTCTGGTTTTTTAATGTGTAGATTAGTTTCCGTCTGCTTTTTTATCGATTTAAAGGCAAACATTTAAGTAAAAACTTTATAAATTAACTTCATATTATCATTAATTTGTTTAGGTTATCCACTTGTGATAATTTAATAGTAAGCATTTTAATATTCTTCAGTTATAAATTTTAGATCTTTATAAAATTCTTGAATACCTTAAATAAATCTAATTTATAGTCAAATTTTGTAGAAAATATTATGTCACTTATAAAGAAATCATAGGTGAAGGACAAAAAGTGTCCTTATAAAAAGTTAAAGTATTATAAAAAATATTAATAGTATTAGTTAATAATAGAAATCTGTTAAATATGACAGATTTTTATTTTACATTTGTTGTATTACTTATAAAATGCATCTTATTACAATTAAATTTGATAAACACAGAATTACTAATATCAATTATAATTTTTCAGCTTTTTCTTCAGTTTTCACATTTTTAATTTTAACTTATTTTTAGAATCTTTATAGCAAATTTCTGAAATGCATGGATAAAATTATGTTTTAAAACAAGTGGACGATTAACAAAGATATTGCAATGCAAATGCATAGTTAAGAAAGACATGAAAAACTAATACATTAAAAACGATAAATCTTTTTATTAATTTATTTTAAAAATATAGTTGCTCGATGAAAATACTAGAGTTATGTTGCTCGACAAAATACTAAAACTGTGTTAATTAGAAGTATACATGCGCTCGTTAATTATAAAAAATATCAAGCTTTCAGTTTTGACTTAAATGTAATAATAATAATAATAATTTGGTGAATATTACAGATTTTATTTTACATTTGTTTTATTACTTATAAAATATAATTGTTATTATATTTGATAAAAAAAATTACAAAGACAAATTATATTTTCTGAGCATCTTTTTCAAATTAATTTTAACGTATTTATTAATATAGCAAATTTCCAACATACATGGATTCACAATGTAAATGAAATACAAGTCATGTTTAACAAAGACTTGACTAATGAATATATTAAAAACTATGGTTTTATTAATTAATTTTAGAAAAATAGCAATGAAAAAATACTTTGCAATTATGTTGATTAAAGGTTTTATGTTGATCAAGTTTTAACTTTATCTTGTCCTCTCTTGCCTTTTTTATTGTGTTTTTACTATATTTGTTTAAGTTTTTATTATTATGACCCTAACATTAGCCCTGGGTTTTTAAATATTTTGTTATATGTTATTTAGTCCATTATTATCAAAAATAAATTAGATTTTTAACGAAAAAAATATTAAATATAAATTTCTTCAAATTAGATCATTATTATATGTATTTTCTTAAAACTTTTCTATAGTTTTTCTTTTATCAATAAACCAAATACACATATTTCAATCAAAAACACATGTGTATCATAAATTACATGCATTTTCTTAACAATCTCTAACTTTACATAAATACTGAACCATTTGGATGATTTAACACACACATTATTAGCCATAAAATAAATATTTCATAAATTTTTGAAAAATTACACATATCTTCATTAAACTTTTTCCATAAACATTGTCACATATCTAGAATTTAACACACACATTTTGAGCCATAAAATAAAGATTTCATAGATATTTGCAAAATAACAAATATTTTCATTAAACCTTTTCCATAAATACTGTAACATATCGATGATCTAACACACATATTTTGGGCTATAACCATATTTCTTATATTTTCTATAAACATATTTCTTCACACATTATCTTAAGAATATCGATGTTATCTTTTAATTTGTCCATTACACACATACACTTTTTCTATCCCTTGCATACCATGAATCATATTAGTAAGCCTTCGAAAATACTATTAAAAACCCTTTCAAATGATATCACATGCTCGAAAAACTTTTACTTAAATTATATACACACATTCATTTTTCAAATCAATATTGAAATAATTTGATTAAGAAAATTTTTTAAAATGACCTTGGACTTTGCCCTTCAAAAAATTTGACTTTGAACATGTACTTTTAAATATATGTTGAGTCAGCGGAGTCATGTTTTTGAGAAATTAAATGTATTTTTAAAATTTTAAATGTACTTTTAACTGTGCTACAACCTTTAATTTCAAATGACCTTGAAAAAATTTGACCTTGAATATGTTTTGGAGTCATGTTTTTGAGAAATAAAAAAATGACCTTGGAAAAAAAATTCTTTTTTAATTTGACCGGTGCTTCAACGCGTATTTTTAACTGACATTGAAAAAATATTTGATCTTGAACTTTGAGCTTTTATACGATGTGAGCCAGTGGAGTCACTGTTTTGAGAAATGACAATTATGACTCATACTTTGACCGTGGTCTTGTTTAAATGACCTTGAGAAAATTTGATGACTCATGTCATGACTCATTGTCTTTGTTTCAATGACCTTGAACTTTGACCTCTACATTGCTTTGTACTTTTATTTATTTTTAAAAAAAATTTCCGGAGACGGGGGGTTGGTGACCCAGTGGAGTCATAATCTAGTGGAATCACATTTAACTTTTAATATTTGAAATACAAATTACTGTGATTAGAACAGCATTGATTTGAAAATAATATAAATTCAGTTAAATAAGTTTAAAGATTGTCATGGAGTAAGTTTTTTTAAAGATTTTTTAATTTTTTGATCTAGTTTTATTCAAGTTAAATTAATTGGAACTCGTACATTATGTAATTTATTTGTTGGGGTATATCCATTGGATAAAATATCATATTTAAGTAATAATCAAGCCATAATCGCAAATACTCAATCATCTCATATAATGGTGAGCATTGGATTGCTAGCTATATATATATATATATGAAACCTGACAAGATACATGTATGTACAAGATACAGGCACCTTTTGGGTTTCTATTATCCTGCTTTAATGGTATCAAAACTGCAAGCAATCAATAAATCTATTGTATATAACAAAAACAATGTATCGAAATCCAATGACTCAAGCATGCAGTTAGCATTGTTTGATATGGTTGATGTATAATAAAGTTTAATATTGATTTATTTTAATTTATTGATTTATTTCATATCTTTCTTTTTTAACACAACTACCTCCCAAGGTTTCCACTTGTTTTTCGGTTGTGTTTTATCTTTGTTATTTTATTTTTTCTTGATCTTCTTGCTTTTGTTTTATTTTAAAATTTATTTTTATGTTTTTCTTAGTTTATAGGCTTGTCGCTCACACCGCTCAATAATATCCCCTACAGTTCCTATCGCCACAACCCTCAATAGAGAGTGTGATGATCCTGGGAAAGGAATAATTATCGCACGAACAATATTTGAGGAAGAATAAGTGTGAGTAGTCCAGTTAAGAAGAAAACAAAAACCAGAAAAATATGAATTGAATGGAAATAACCTTAGATCTTGAATCATTGACTAAAAGGATTATCATATTTGAGCTAATCTAGAATAAACTGAAAGAATTGACACGATAACCATGAAGAGAAGACGACTTCATTTTAATGTTGAGTAACAAAAGTGGTAAATAATACTTATTCATTTTAAAGACTATTCGATATTTACTACAATTTATTGAACCACTGATTTCATTTAGTGATTTTATATTTTATATGATCTCAAAGTATGGTTATTTTTGATCAATTTTAGAATTAGATTTGATCAATAGAACTTAATTTTGTCTCATTTAAAAAATGTAATAAATAAAAACTAAATCAAAAGGAGATATTTATTAAATCACAAAACTCGCTCTAATACATATTCAGAAATTTGGACCAAAGATGTCGAACCGAACAATAAATCCACATTTGAGATCAAAATTAAATCCAAAAAATTACGATGATTTTCAGAATAGTCGAGGAGATCGATAAGCTGTTGGCGATGAAACATAGCTGTACTGAAATATTTTTATCAGTGTATCGTGACAACCTGACGTGTCCCTGTGTGGAGTGTGTCGAGATCGATCGTAGCCTTATTTTCCATAAATTCATCGAATTCCTATAACTGGCGAAATCATAAACTTAAAAATCGATTCATTGTAGCTAAAATTATTAGTGCTATAATTATTATCATTATCATTTGTTGCCATTATTTATTATCATGATTAGGATAGTTATTATTATCATTTTTATTATTTTTATTATTATTATTATTATTATTATTATTATTATTATTATTATTATTATTATTATTATTATTATTATTATTATTATTATTATTATTATTATTTTCTACAAAATTTGACTATGAATCAGATATATTTAAGGTATTCATAGTAATATTTTGTAGAAAATATTATGTCACTTATAAAGAAATCAGAGGTGAAAAACAAAAAAATTATTTATATTATCATGATTCAGTATTAGTTTAGCGTAAGTATATTTGTTATTGCTATTAATATTTTTATAAGCATTATTATTGCTATTATTATTGTCCCAGATAAGTGAATAACAAAATAAGCCCTTGCTGCGAAGTAATAATTATATTTTTGAAAAATGTTTCGATTATTAAATAATCCTCTTCAGTTTCTTTTCAATTATTATATATTTTAAACCAATAAGTTTTGTCCAGTTAAACATGTGTAAATTTAAAAACAGCAAAAATGTTATTCATCTGTGTCAGTGAGATGTTCAAAATATACATCATTATGAAGGATACATCGGCGCCATCGATCAGGCAGTTTCTTGATTCCATCGGCAAAGAAGCTGCGTGGTTTACTGTGCAACCAAACGTCCAGAACCACTTGAATTTCATCAGCTTCGTTGAAATCTCTTCCATGAATCGCAGATTTCGAAGGGGAAAACAAATAAAAATCGGATGGTGCTAGGTCTGGGAGTAAGGAGGATGTGGCAGAACAGCAAAACCAATGTCAGTAAGATTTTGCACAGATTTTGCTGCCGTATGGACTCGTGCATTGTCGTGGAGATAGTGAATTTGATGAAATTCACCACCAAGAAAACGGCGTCGTTTTTGTTGTATTGCCGTCACCAGACTGGACAGCAGAAAAACTCCATGCTCCACGCTCACTTCCACAGTACTGTTGTGCTCCTCCAAAAGAGTTAGAATTTTGTCGTTGATATCAATAGAGGGCCTCCCACATCGCTCTTTGTCTTCAACATCAAAGTTTCCCTCCTTGAAGTTTACAACCCAGCGTCGACAAGTGCGCTCATTTGTTGTGTCCTTCCCCAGTGTCAAATTTATTTCATTTTCAATCTGGGAAGGCACTAATCCACGTTTCCAATTGTAGTAGATTAACTTGCGGATATCCTCTCGTGCGAAATTCATTTCAAATCGACGTATCCTAATGAAAACAAAAAGTATTTCAGTCAAACAGGAAATTTATTAAAAGTGCTTAATCCATGAAAGACATATCAAAGTTAATAGCAATGCTAAAAATTATTAATAAGTAATTTTTTTAAATTTTACAAATCTACAACATATGTAGCGTAGACACATAATGTTGCAGACCTATACACTCATTACAGCATTGGAAAGGCTGAGTATGAGCACCGGACAAAACTTATTGGTTTATCCTGTATTATCGTAGAAACCTGTTAAAATCTTATAAGAAATGAAATTACGGTCAACCTCATGTCTCCCCTTGCCTTGTGCAACGTGATATCTTTACGAGAAAACCTCTTTGATTAATATAAATTCATAACATTTCCATAATCAATAACATCCATATATTATAGAGTCGGCAAACGAGATCATTTGGCAGAGAGATGCCAAGATCGTTCAGTTAAGGCTGAAAGATAAATCTCGCACAGATCTCATACGACTAGGGGAACAACTGCTGCATAATCATCATGAGAACGAGTCCGCAAGAACAGCAACCAGTAACGACAGTGCTCACAACGACCTCAGAGGTGATCCCAAAGCCTACCAGAAACCGACAGAATCTTCGTCCGCTAAACGTGAAAGGGATCGGACTGGAAAAACAGAAGCAGCCCGGTTATTGGGGGCATATCCACAAAGCTGCTTGATTTGAACACATTGACTCCTGACAATTTTAACAGTGAATAGTGTTATTCGATCGAACTTTAGTAGTGTCTTAAGAGTAATAATAATATTATGGCTTGTTATTTTATATAATGATTCTCTAGTTTTATTTCATTTTCGTTTTGTATTTTTATTTAATAATTTAATGTTTTTAATTAATTGCTTAATATTTCCATTAAACCAATTTTTTTTTATTTTCCACAATTTAGTAATCAGTACAAATGTCAGGACAAATGTATTTCTAATTTGTCTTGTGCTTCTGACTGTATTTTTTGCCTATATCAAATAGTGTATATATTTTTCTAGTTAAAATTGAAAAAGGTTCTCAAAGCTTACACCACACAAACAATTACACATAAATAATACTCACTAAAAAATAATGTTACGGCTATATATAATCGGGAATCTAACATATATTATAACGATAACTTCGTCATCCATCACTGATTAAATATAATATATTGAAAACAAATTTTTTAATTTGTTTTGCCAGCTGTTGGAAAAATTTATTAAAATTTTATAAATCAATGAAATTATAAAATACTATAAAATCAGAGTTTTTTAAAATTGTAAAAACAATGAAAGGTAATAGGGAAAAAGTAATACGGAATTAAACAGACGTGAGCCCGTTATATATAGACTTATTTTTTGGCATTAATACGTTTAACACACCCAAATGGAAATAAAGTAGTAAATAAAATAATAAATAATCTTTATAATTTGTTTATTTTTATTCAATGTATGTTATGTTATTACAAATACATAGCTTCGTTTCCGTACTTTACCCTAAAACAGTACTCATCAAAATGGAATTGGAGAAGTTGTTATGTTACATGATTTAAACAAATTTCGTTTATATACTATAAGTTTTTTAATTTTGAATTTGAATATATTTAAATTTAAAAATTTTTAATTATATTTTAAACAAAACATTTATAAATTCTTTGTACAAATTTATTAATTTTTAAACAAATTCATTGCCATGTTTTTTAATTCACAACAATTAATTTTATTTTCTCATTTAATTTATTTTGTAATTTTTATTATAATAATTTTTAGTGAGCATGAAACTCTTTTCGGGGCGTGAAACGTAGCAATGCCTATTTTTTGTTGTACAGTCTACCCTGTCAATAACGGACATTATGATAACCTTTTTTGGGTGTTCACAACTGAAAAAATAGTGGACATATAATTTTCATTCGATGTTTTAAAAACATGGTGGTAATAATTGCGTAATGTATTAAATATTATTAAACAAGTTATGTCGACTATTGCCCATGTCCACTATTGACCGAGTCTACTATTGATATGGTAGACTGTATTTAAAATAAGTAAGTCACTTCAAAATTCAATCGTGGAAATTGCTGCTTTGTTTCATAATAGTTTCAGCACATTCAAATTCAACACATTCAAATTCAACCGTTCAAATTCAGATCCTAGCTTTCGAGAAGATTATAATAAATCGATTTATTTAAAGGAAATATTATCAAGGCAGAACATTCTTGAAAAGTGACACAATTCAAGTGTCAATAAATGACGAATCAGTATTTGGGGTGTTTGAATGTCATTATACAAATAATAAATCAGTCAATACATTCATCACGATTATCGCGCAATCCACAACAGCCTCATATTTTATCACAATCACTCATTATCCTCAAACGTTTCGATTGAATGAGGAATTTTCAACACTTTGTCAAGTCGATCAATAATCGTATCAACCAAAATCTGCTTAGTTTTTTTTCAAATATATTTTGGATCTTATATATGTGTTCCTACACTTATATATTTTTTATTCAGAAATTTAAATACACTCATTTGATTAATAAACTCCCAGAATAGAACTGTCTATTCACTTATAAATTGTGGGCTAATGGAATAATTTTTGTATAAATTTTGCAGTTAGTGTCGGTCATTGACAATATCTTTGAAACTAATATGTTGTACATATTTTGTATTATATTGTAGTTGGCATTGATACATAGGATACTATTATGCTGTAGGGTTTGATATGAAGATCGCGTTTTTAATTTTGAGAATAAAGACTTGCAGTGGTTCGTACAGCTAAGAATGTGAATGGTTTACTCGCCAGGAGATATATGGTTATGTTACAACAATTTTGGACCCATAGTTTTAGTCTGTTAATAAATTTTAATAAAAATATATAATAAAAATAAATTAAATTAAATAGTATCACTAAGAATAGTAACGTAACAGTAACTCTAAAATAAATGGTGAATAATTGCATGAAGGCATGGGAAAGCGTAGGAGTATATATAATGCCTGAGATAGTAGTAAACATGAGTTCACAAGTTTAGTTTAAATAGACTTGTAAATTTTATTCGGTTAAGGTTTTTTTTATCAATTTTTACACTTTTAATTCTTGATAGCTGTTTATTGAAATTTTGTATCGGTGGTAAATTAATTTGTGTTTTGTAATGCAATTTTCTATGGTAAAAGTTATTAATAAACGTTTCGTTCTGTGAATTTTGTTTTTAATTATGCTCATAAATTTTTCATGCTATTATTCTCTTAAATTTAATATATATATAGTACTGTATGAGAAGCCAAAAGGTGACTCATTCAAACCGTTTGGGTGCAGTGCTGATTAGGACGACCGTTGGTTCTGTGGATGCCGGAACGTTCTCGATCATCTTGTTGGTTACCCTTGGTGTAGACCACCTAGAATTTCAAAGATTTATATTTCAATTTTTTGAAAATTCAGAGTGTAAAGAATTAAGTTGATAGATATTATTATTATTATATTATAATATTAATAATAATAATACACTGATGTTATTTTAAAATAATTTTAAAAATGCTATTTAATAAAAGTGCATTACAACCGAACGGTTGGTCAACAGTGAGAAGTACTGCATGCGTCGAAGTATCCCTGCTGAAAATTTAAAAAATTTCATTTCACTTATTTGCATATTTGATTTATTTTTTTGAAAAAAACAGATATTTTCAATTATAATCGAAGTAGAAAATTTTTTAAACTGAAAGAAATTATGTTAAAATAACAAAATGTTAACGATAACAAAGAAATCAATAATTTACAAACATTTCTTGTTTGAATTGTGCCAAAATTATTATTTGTACAGACATTATTGAACAAAATAAAACTTTTGGCGAGGTCAATTAAATATTGTTAAAAAATAAAACAATGACCAAGAAACATAATTTTAATGTATATTAGTAGACTAAGCTCGTTCATGACGGTCAGATAAGACTCAAAAATATAGATTTTGCATGGTTTACTAAAGCAACTTGTTATGCGACTTTTAACAGAAGTTATTAGATTGAATCGTATTAAATATCATTTCAGCTATACATAACTCATTTGAAAATTACATTTGACTTGGTGATTAATATGTTAAATAATAATTCATGTGTCTCACTGTCTGTTTGTGTCACTGCACAAAACTTTGCTAATTTAACTTATTTTATGATTAAACATATATTATTGGCTACAGAGAATAGTTTAATTGTGTTGAGGTAGTTTAGAGTGCACAGCAGGCGATGAAAGTGCATGATGAATGGATAGCGATCATTGAAAGGAGTAAAATTGGATTATATCCAGCCAATAATGATACAAAATATTAATTAAAAACTGATAAAAATTAAAATTAGACATATTACAGTGAAATAGGTATGTACGGGCAGCAAATGAGGATATGAATACAAATACTTTAATATAAAATAAATGGAGGTCCCAAGAAAAAGATATTCACTAAATATAAATTAATTAAAAATGGTATCCACCAAAAAAAGGCAAGTAAAAACGGTGCCATTTAATAAACATCAAAACGAAATAAGTTCTAATGTAAACACTTATTACCCTTTAGGTGTCATTTATACTGAATTTTTTAATAAATTCCAATAAAGGTAAATAAAGTTTTAAAAGAATAATAACTAACTGATATTTTTTCCTTTAATGAATTGGGATCGTTTTTTACTCTTGTCGTTTTTTGCTGCACGGTTATTAAGCGCGTTTATTGAGGCGAATCATTAAAAATTAATGTATAATTTATTAGTTGTGTGATAAACCCAAGAAGATAACGAAATAATTCTTTTCTCTATAATCAAGAAAGAAAAAAAATGTTCGTGATTATTAGACGAACTAGAGGCCTCCTGTCTAACTATGGTAACGAAAATAATTACCCAATCTTTTCGCTGAGATCCAATTTGATTATTTTGTTATTCAAATGCAATTGAAACCAATATAAAACAAAGCGACAAGTTTGAAAATGTAATAAGATTATCTTGTTTAGTGTTACAAATGTCGTTAGACTATGATAACTATGTCAACACAATTACAAATTGATAATATGATTAGCAGAGAAATACTAAATTTACAAATCTAATTTCCAAATAAACCAAAACAGTATCCAAAAGAGAAGTTTTACATCTTTCGAAGGAATAAGAATTCACTCAAAAGAAATGTAAATGGTGCGAGAACGAGAAAAACCAACATCAAAAAGAAGAATGCAAATATTGTGCCGAAATTGAAACATGGAGAGAAATCGAGGCAAAAATATAAAAAGAAATGTCTAGGAGTTACAGGTATGCGCTAAATACGAAGAAGTATGTACAAAAAAAGAATTTGATAATGTAACTAAAACAGCACTAGAAAAACGTGCAAATTCATGTTAAAAGCTGTGTATTGTAAAGTACGACAACTTTAAAAAAACCTTATCAATATTTCAAGGAAGAGAATGCTGGACATTTAAAAAAAATTGCAAAACTAACATAAAAGATGATGGTGGTAAGTAAGTTAAACGTACTGGAAATCAAATTCTTTAAAATACTTTTGGAAAACTTACTAGAAACTAGGAAGAGTTCAAAGAAAGCACAAGACAAAATATTCGCTAAATTAGAAGTATGAAGTTCAAAAAGATAAATCTGATTGAAATGATCTGAGCAGAGATTTCGACACAAATAGAATACTATCCACATAGCAATATATTTTGACGATCAGTGACTTTATGATATCCGTTTAAACGCACAACAACCTTATAATGGTGACTAATGACAAGATTTCACACAGAAACCGCATCCTATAAGCCAGAAGCCAGTATGGAGTGAGATCAGTGTCAAATAGAAAAATTGGGTTTGTATTAAAAAATCCTAAATTCAAAACCAATAGGCAATAAAGACAGAAGACTTAATATATCGAAAGGTTAGCAAGGTCTATGTTAATATTGCCCTACAAGATGTATTGTAAATCACAAAATAAATATATTGTAGAGTTTACAAAAGGATAATACAAATAAAATACAAAAGCAAACAAAATTAGAAAAATCAGTATAATCGAAAACTATTGTAAACGACAAACGAAAAAGAAGCAAAGTTTTCCTGAATTTAAGGAATTAAAAAGAAGATCAAAAAACGCTCAAAAGAAACTCAAGATTATGTTGTCAAATTTATAATACATTAGAAAGAACTAAGCAATAATAGAAGCCATCTGGACTGGCGGATCGAAAGCTTAGCATCCTGTATCAAAGAAGCCAGAAAATGGAAAACACTCTAAACAGTAAAAAACTGAGAAGAGGAATATTTGCTATAAAAAATAGATGAATGGAAAAAATCCCCAAATAATAGATCCAACAAAAGTTTCGCATCCACAATTTAATTATCATCATTAATACTTTCCGTGTTTATCATTTCTATCATAAAAGTAATTGGTAAACTTTCCTGATTAACAGAAATATCCTGACTAACCTAGCTATCGGCGAAACGCAAACATCATACAATATTATGAGCTTCCAACTATGGCCATCTTGTTGAGATATAGGTATATTTTGGCCTAGTTGTACAAATTCATCACAGAAATACAACTATTGGTGGGTCTCGATGTTGTCAATGGATACTTACCCATTTTATCGAAAAAAGTCTCTCGAAATTCTGAAAGTTTTTAACTAACGAAATTCCTATTTAATATGAATTACCATCGCGAGTATCATCAATTTCTGGGCAATTAACAATGCTCACTTTTAAAAGGTTATAGAATAATTGTATCGTGCAGTAATTGTAGAATCCAATTTAATGTGTAGTATCCTTCTATAATAGTGAATGCCAAGCAGCCTGATTACAGCCAATTCAGACGTGATGTAACCCATTGTCACAACAAAGCCATTTCATAATCACATTAGGCAGAATCAATGGTAAACCGACACCGTTGCATAGAGGTAAAGATGATGCAGCAACAGATAAACCTACTGATCTGGCTATATAACGAAAATATAGACACGTCGCACCCAATGACTGAAGTTGAAAGAATAAGATTACGAGATTAATTGTTTGGAGTTAAAGGAAAACATCCGCTACGGTCTGCATAGATGATTTGTATCTCAGGAAATGGAATTAGCCCTTTTCAAGATGACTTGATCATTGAAAAGGCACCAGTATAAACGATTTGGAAAACTTCATTGAAGTCGGAGAAGCTATTTATATACTGTCAACAATCTCCAAGAACAAAAGAGATAAACAGAATAAGACAATTGAAAGATGTTTGTCTACTTGGTTATCTCATGATTATTTCTGTGAATGTCATTGTTAAATTACATTAACTATCAGAATTCGAATAATTTATTTTGAGTTAATTGTCTTTTTCGATATTGTTTTAAGTTATACTTATTTACTTGAATTGATTATATTACCACGATTTAGGTCTCGTACTTCCTCTCTATCCATTCCATTCAAGTGATTTTAAGGCTTATTTATGTTTATATTACAGTTATCTGGTGATCAATGTTATGAATTTTTAGCCGATAGGTTTATTAGATTTTAGCTCGAATGTTTGACAACGTTTGGTTCAAACCAGAGGCCACAGAACCTGCGCTCGAACTTTCTCCGTGTCGTCATATTTCATTTTATATTCCAATCTTACTGTTTTAGATAAATAGAAATAAATAAAGAATCGTAAAATTCATATAAAACTGTGATTTTAATAAAAAAGTGAATATTTTGTTTTATCGTATCAAAACTAAAAAGCTGTATAGAGAAAATAATTACAGAAAATAAAAATTCGACAAAATTCAATATTAGGATACAAAAGTCAGCTATCACGCATGAAGGGTACTTTTAATTGCTGTACTAGAGTGTCTTTCAATAAAAATCGAAACTTTAAATAAATTTCAAAAATCATTTAAATTAATTAATTTATGTATTCCAAAAATACACCGCCAATCGAGTTACTCCATAACTAGGGCTTCCAATACCGAGATCCCGGGATATCGAATACCGGAATCCCGGACAATTTTCTGACCGGGATTGAAAGCCGGTATCAGCGTAGAAATACCGGTATTTCGGTATTATAACAGTTGATAAAATGGGTATTCATGCGCTTTATTTTATATTGGAAAATAATCGCAAAAATTTACAATAAAATTTCCTTGGAAGAAAGCAAAAGGTTTGGTCGGATTAAAATCTACATCGGGTACATTTATTACACATACTGAGCCGATTATGCCAACATCTTGTAATAGCGCTGCTGGGAATATTAAGCTGATTTTTATGGTTTATCTTTATGTCCGGGGAAGAGTCCTGTTTAGACAAATAAATGATATGTTAAAATAAGAAAATATAAAATAGTCGGATTAAGATCCTATAAATTTACAAATTAGCTTTAATATTTGCAATAAAGGTTGTATTTTATATTTTCTTTTTTTCTAATAATTAAAAATAGCATAACGTATTTAAATACTGATTAATCTATATTTATTATTCGATAAGTTACTATATATTTACATTATGTATGTTGGATTGTAATATTTTAAATATTAATATTGATAAAAATAAATTGTTATCACCCCTAAAAAATGAATACATTTACTGAGCATCGAAAGGGACAGGACGAAGCTTCGGTTTGGAATTATTTTTTAGTTGAAAAAAAAGGACAGATCGCTAAATGTAAAAAGGGCGGAAAAGAAATAAAGTGCACAGGAGGATCCACAAGTGGCCTTCATACTCACTTAAAAACAATACATGGACTAATAGCTTAAAAAGAAATGTGAATTTACTAATGATGTAGAATTATGTGTTTCTAAACAGCCCAGATTGTTGATAACAAACTATTTTAAGAATAATAAAAACGAACAACTTTCTGAAGTTCTGGCCAGAATGACGGCTCGAGATGGTTTGTCTTTTAATATTTTTATAAAATTAATGGTGATGATGATATTATTAGCGTTGATGACAATGACAACGATATCGACGAAGAAAATGATAATGGAATCATTATAGAGGAATATGCTAGTATTACTAAAAATCAACTTAATATTAGACATGTTGACATATCATCTCTAGTCTCAAAAATTCGGAATGTCGTAAAAACATTCAAATATTCACCTTCTAAAAACGATAAACATTTACAAAAGTATGTAAAAGAACAACTAGGCAAAGAATCTGTTCTAAAATTAGATTGTAAAACAAGATGGAACAGCATGTTATTTATGTTACAAAAATTTGAAGATATTAAATTTTGTATTCAAAAAGCTCTTATTGACATTAGTTCTGATATTCATTTTTCTGACAAAGAATTTAATTTATTATCTTCAATTATTGCGGCTCTTACTCCCGTAAAATTAACAGTAGACGCACTATGCCGGAAAGATGCAAATCTTTTGACGGCTGATGTTTCTTTAAAGTTTATGCTAGACACTCTTTCGCAGCAAAATTCCGCAATTGCATTAGAATTATTAGAAGCATTGAAATCTCGAATTTTACTACGACGAACGGAGTTATCACAAATACTTCAGTATCTGCAAAAGGGAGTACAAGACGTTGGAGAAGTATTTAAACGCGTATCTAAATTTACAATCATAAAAAAATTGTGAGCTTAACAAAACGACTCACACATGAAAATCCTGAAGATACAGAAGATATGGAAGTTGTGCAAGAAACATCCCTTCCAATTTCTTGTAAAGTAAGTAGTGAAACGGCGTTAGATTATAATATGGTAAGCATAAAAACTTTGAAAAAACAACTACAGACAGCAATAGAAGAAACATTAAATACTTCGCCTGCGCTTGCTTGAAAAAAGTTCAGAGTTTAGAACAAAAAATTGAAGATGAAATTACATTTTTTGAAAAGACGGGAACCAAAGGAATATATTTACAAAATGTGTATGATTTTTTAATGACAATAGTGCCGACTAGTGTAGAATCAGAAAGAGCATTTTCAGCGGCTGATTATATTTGCACGAATATTCGATCCTCGCTTGATGATGAATCTATTGATTGTTTATGTTTTTTGAGAGCATATTTTAATAAAAAAATGCAAGTTATCAATAAAATATTTCATAACTGCTTTCAATTAATGTTTTTTTTGCTTCTTTAATTAAATAATGCCTCGCGCGCCTATTACATGCATATTTAATATATAAAATTTAATATATAATTAATAAACTTTCTTCGTTTTTTGTACCCGTTTATTCCTACCATCTATGTTAAAAAAATAAATAATATATACTCATTTTAGAATAATATTTATTATATTTCATGAATATTTGTTAATAAGTCGTTATAATGTCTGATTTAAACAGTAATATGACTTCAAATTTTTCATTTATAATACCGGTTTTAATACCGGTATCCCGATATTACAAAATTTCTAATATCGAATACTGGTATTCAGAATTTACTCCGGTATTGTAAGCCATATCCATAACTAAATATTTTTTGACCAAAACCAGGAAATACGGAACGAGCCCGAAACCGCCTCCTCCAGGGCACAAATAATGGATGTCGTCATGTAAAGCGATTCAACTACCTTGCGTAATTGCATTTAAATAAATGTATTTTGTTTGTTGATAACTTCTCTAACTGTGTAGGCAAATTAAATGAAATGTGTCTAATAATCAAACTTCCAAAATGAGATTGGACTAATTTAGATTGATACAAGCTAAGGTCTTCTATTGGTAGTTCGCTGAACCCGAGGTACATCCGGGCCAGAATAGTCTTTGCAGTAACGCTAACTTTCGGTAGACATATAACCGCTTGTTACAGAACAAAGGTTGTCTAGTAACGGATAACAAGTGGACAGTTGGAACACCTTGTATACATGAGTTATCCAAAGTCAAATACGTCTCGCGAAGTACCTTATTAACTTTCGCTAAATTAAATTCGTTCAGAGGTGACCAAGAAGCTTCATCAGCGAATTTGTTTGTTCAAATAACAATCCAATGATATTGCCAAGACAAAATTTTGTTTAAGTGAATCGGAAACAACATGCAAACACAGCAAGGTCCATTCAAAATCAAACTTATACTCACCAACTAAACACCTTAAAATATGAGAAAAAATATAATTTAATATAAAATCAAAAAACATGAAAGTAAATTAAATTATAAACAAATATGCACCAAGATCCGCACGAAATTTACACAAATATAACATTAAAACATAAAATTTGACTGAGAAATGGACAATTTATAAAAAATAAAAAATTATTGAATAAAGTAAGGAAAAATGAAATATTTTAGTAGAAAACATTTAATTAAAAATAATAAAAATATACGGTCAATTTAATGTAAGAGAATATAAAATAATTTTAGATAATACAAATAAATCCAAGGTCAAATTTTGTTTTAACTCATCAAAATTTACAAGCAAGGTTAAAATCACAGAATAGGTATATATACCGATTTATTTTTGCAGAATTTTAATCACTTTGTGAACAATTACCTTTTCCTCATAAAAAGCTTAGACCTTTTTTACCAGCAAAAACTACTATTTTTCATTAAGAAAAGCATTAATCAGCGAAACTCTACATTTTTGTGAAACTATTGACAGAAGCTATAAAACGAAAGTGTTGACAATTTTAAGTAAGAGCGAAGCTTTGTTGAAAGATGTGTGACTATACTGACTATGATGATATAAATTATATGATTTCAAATAAAAATTGACTTCTTAACTGTGTCGAAATTTTCCCGGACCACAGCCAAATGCACCGCAAGATATTAAAATCTACACACTAGTCTAGACGTGTAAGAGCAGGTATAACCGCCAATATCTCGTGTCCGTAAAGGTCTAGTTGTCCGTAACGATGGTTCCGAACGTCAATTATGAAAATTATAGGGGTAAAGGGAAGATAGAGGGCCATCTTTTGGCTGACCCCCTGTCCTCCATCTCCGTAAAATTGACCTAAAATCTCATTTCCTTATCGGCTCAAAATCTCTTACATCGAGTTACCCGGTGAGCACTCATAAAAATCATAACATCAACATGAATGTCTTAAGATCAACATGAAAGGAAGTGATAGCGGAAATGTGCAAAATCTTTGCAACGGTAAAATTTTTTAATGTAATATAATCGCTCAAATTTTGATAATAAATGTTTCAACAGTACACCCAATTTTATGAGTAAATTTATAAGAATATGATTGATTTCGTTAACTATTACTTAAATAAATATGATTCAAAATTAATCGATGAAACTCTTCGGTGATATTAATATAACATGATAGTCAGTAGTGGGATGTGTCACATCCAGCACATATCACATCCAGCACAGTACCCCCTCCCCCCGCTGAGAGAAAATTTTTCTAAGTCCAAAAGTACAAAAAATTTTTAAGACAAAGACCATGACTCATTCAAGGTCATTGGATGACTCGTCATATTTTCCCAAGGTCATTTAAACAAAGACCATGACTCATTCAAGGTCATTCAAATTTTCTAAGGTCATTCAAACAAAGACCATGACTCATCAAAAATTTTCTCACGGTTATTCAAAATTTCTCAAGGTCATTCAAAATTTCTCAAGGTCATATTATTTTTAAACATTTTAAAATTTTAATTTACTACTTATTTTTAAAAGTAGTATATATTTTGTGAATTTATTTTATTATTATTATTATTATCAATATTTTATTATTATTATTATTATTATTAAAAATTTCATTATTATTATTATTAATATTATTATTAATATTATTATTACTTTTTATTATTATATTATTACTTATAAAAATTTATTAATACTTATAAAAACTTTAATTATTATTATTAATATAATTATTTTTATTTTATTATTATTATTATTATTATTATTATAATTATTTTTATTTTATTATTATTATTATTATTATTATTATAATTATTAATATATTTATTATTATTATTATTGTCAAGGTCATTGGATGAGTCATCATATTTTCCAAGGTCATTTAAACAAAGACCATGACTCATTCAAGGTCATTGGATGACCCATCATATTTTTCAAGGTCATTTAAACAAAGACCATGACTCATTCAAGGTCATTGGATGACTCATCATATTTTTTCAAGGTCATTTAAACAAAGACCATGACTCATTCAAGGTCATTGAAACAAATACCATGACTCATTCAAGGTCATTCAAATTTTCTAAGGTCATTCAAACAAAGACCATGACTCATCAAAAATTTTCTCAAGGTCATTCAAAATTTCTCAAGGTCATATTATTTTTAAACATTTTTAAAATTTAATTTACTACTTATTTTTATAAGTAGTATATATTTTGTGAATTTATTTTATTATTATTATTATTATTATCAATATTTTATTATTATTATTATTATTATTAAAAATTTCATTATTATTATTATTAATATTATTATTAATATTATTATTACTTTTTATTATTATATTATTACTTATAAAAATTTATTAATACTTATAAAAACTTTAATTATCATTATTAATATAATTATTTTTATTTTATTATTATTATTATTATTATTATAATTATTAATATATTTATTATTATTATTATTGTCAAGGTCATTGGATGAGTCATCAAAATTTTTCAAGGTCATTCAAATTTTCTCAAGGTCATTCAAACAAAGACCATGACTCATCAAAAATTTTCTCAAGGTCATTCAAAATTTCTCAAGGTCATATTATTTTTAAACATTTTTAAATTTTAATTTACTACTTATTTATATAAGTAGTATATATTTTGTGAATTTATTTTATTATTATTATTATCAATATTTTATTATTATTATTATTATTATTATTATTATTATATAAATTTATATTATTATTAATATTATAATTACTTTTTATTATTATATTATTACTTATAAAAATTTATTAATACTTATAAAAACTTTAATTATTATTATTAATATAATTATTTTATTTTATTATTATTATTATTATTATTATTTTTATTATTATAATTATTAATATATTTATTATTATTATTATTGTCAAGGTCATTGGATGAGTCATCAAAAATTTTCAAGGTCATTCAAATTTTCTCAAGGTCATATTACTTTTAAACATTTTTAAATTTTTAATTTACTACTTATAAAAAATAAGTAGTATATATTTGTAAATTATTTTATTATTATATTTGTAAATTATTTTTATTATTATTATTTTATTATTATTATTATTATTAATATTATTAATATTATTATTTTTATTTTTATTATTATTTTTATTATTATTATTATTATTATTAACATTATTACTATATAATGAAAACCACGACATATACAACAAATTTATTATAAAGAGATAATTCTACTATAGTAGTATTGTCGAAGAGCTTTATTCAAAGCCCATTCCACATACTTCCGATATCTGGCAGCGCAGCAATGACATCCATCACCACAAGGGTATTCGGGTTCCATATCTTTGGACAATTTGTTTTGTTCGATATCCCATAGGAATTCATCGATTACAGTAAATATCCCTATTGATGTATGATTGAATATCAAGTCTGAAATTATTGATGCTGGCTTATCCATGATTCCATGTATTTCTGGATAATAGAATTGCAGACGTTCTTTAATAACTTTAAAATAATCATCTAAAAAGCAAGTAATAATAATAATAGTAATAATAAATTACCATAATGTTTAATTTCATTCATAGCTTGAACTGCACTCGGTATAACCGTTTTAATGATAAAAATTGAAATAACAATTACTTTTATACTAATTTAGACACACACACACACAAATCTTTAGCTATAAACAATAAATATTAATTTATAATGTTTTGAAAAATGATTAAAGAAATTTTAATAATATTATTAGTTTTTAATATGGCCAACAAATTTGTTGTAACCGTTCAAGGTAAAAATTCAACAAGATGTGTATGTCCTGATACCGCTGTATTGATGGATAGTTTGTATATGATAGATAGGCCTAGATATTTGAAAACTCCAGTCAAAAGATTATCTGAAAGAATGAGTAATTTAGAATTCCGATTTGAACATACATATGAGACTTTAAAAAGAGCTAAAAACGAATTATATGATGATATTATATATTTAAATAAGACCATTGGTACTATCAAAAATGAATTAAGAAAATCAGTATTAGAATTGAAAGAAAATCGTAAACTTAATGAAAAAATGATGAATCAAGTTCAATATAGTATAAAATTTTATTCTAATAAAACAACTGATCAGTTCAATCGTATAATGAAATTACAACAACAACCGGTTAACAGTGGTGGCAACAACTTGAAAGAAGTTAACAGTGCCAACAAATCATCATTGCCATTTCCATTATATATTTTTACATATTTTCTTAGTATTACATGATTCTGATGGTCGAATATAGTATAAATAAGCTTACACTTTCAAATATTTTTATAAAATGCCAGAAACTAAATTTTTTATAACTTTGTTGAATGAGCTGGTCTCTAATAATAGAGAAGAAGATGAAATCATTAAAAACATGAAATTTATGGTAAACCGTACCGAGAAAATCGTTGAAGACATCCCATTCGATTATGAAAAAATTCTCAATTTGCCACCATTGGAGAGAAAGAAGGCATTCCAATCAATATTTAGTTACATGTTCGATGAAAATAATAAATGGATGCGAATAATAGTAGGATTAATGTACATGAAACACATGATATTAAAATCTGGATCCGACTATGAAAATTATTTCCAATGGTCTATAGAGGTATATTACTTTATATTGTTATTAATTTATTATTATTATTTAGGTGATAGAAACAAAAATTGATCCGTGGGGTAGAATCAAACGGTGGATGGACAGCTATTATTCAAGTTGCCGCAGAAGCCAAACGCTCTGATATTTATATCGAGAATTGCAAATTTTTATTAAAACTATTAACTGGAGTATCTGTTTTATATTTATGTAACAAGGTTTATCATAGATTTTAATAAATATTTCTTTGTTATTTTTATTAATAAAAAACTATATTTTAAAGATTTATTGATTATTACATGTACATTGTTCATCACCACAAGATTCTATCATAATATTTTCTATAACATGATCAATACGATTCTTAAATTCGGTAGGCTCATCTTTTTCGGTAGCTTCTTCAACATCAATAATTTTCTTCAGAATCATTAATAATTTCAGTATCATTAACAATTTCATCACTCTGACATCCAGAATCACTCTGACATTCAGATTCGCAATCCGATTCTTTACTCAATGCTTCAACTAGAGTCAACATATCTCTAATTTTTACACCGGTTATTTCTTCAAGTTTATCAAACAAAAAGTTTATTAAATATTCTAAACCAAAATTAATTAATTATTTATATTTTATATTTTACCTTTTTCAGACATCATCTTAACACTATTTTAAAACTAATTATAATTTTGTTTATAGAATAACAAAGAAACATTAATACATTTATTAAACACTAAAATAACTGTGAAAGTCTAGCAGTAACAATTTTCCAGATTGGAGAAAGCACATCGTTTTGATCTGCTTTATATCCTTGGATTGTTATTGTTATATACCAGTTTTCCTGTTCTTTGAATCCAATTTCTGTAAATGCATCATAATATCTGGTATATTGACTCGTGAAGAAAGCATTTTCATTGCATTTTAAATTGGAATTGATCTTTTTGAACGTATTATCTATATCCTTGATATCTAACATTGAGAGAGTGCCAGCGAGAGATTGAAATTGAGTCTTATTGAGTTTGACCGGATTTGCCAATTGCATATTAATAGGCTCCTTTAAAAAATACATTTTATAATTGTGGAACATCTGAACTGGTTGGACGCTTATTTTCTTGGTCATATTTGATTTATGATCTCTATAAGGTGGTGACGCACTTTTATACCCTTGACAGAAACTGATTAACCAATCAGAATCATGCATGATACGTGCATGATAATTGCATGTTAAGCGCGTGACTATATGTAAATTAACCCGTTGAGTTTTATGATTTTACACATATCATCTATATAAAATGTAATATTATTATTATTAATATTATTATTATTATTATTATTATTATTATTTTTATTATTAATATATTACTATTATTATTACTATTATTATTACTATACTAATAAAATTACTATTATTACTATTATTATTATTATTACCAAAACTAACAAAAAATAAAACTATTACTATTATTAATATTATTACCAAAACAATAAAACTATTATTACCAACACTAACAAAACAAAACAAAAATAAAATACAAAAACATTTATTACCAACAATAAAACTACCAAAACAATCAAAATAAAATCCATTTATTTTCGAAAAAGTTGGTATTTCGAAGAATTTCTAACTGATTTTGCCAGGCACCATTCCACATAGCGCTGGTATCGAAAATCGCAGCAGCTACAACCCAGAATACAAGGGTATTCGGGTTCCATCTCCTTTGGTCTTCTGTCAAGCTTAATATCCCATAGAGCTTGATCAATTATGTTAAAAATCCATATGTTGGTGGTTGTATAGACCAAATCTGGAATTACTGATTCAGGCTGGTCTTTGACTATTGCTCTGAGTTGAGGATAGAAGAAGAATAACCTTTCCAGTAATACGGCCTGATATTTATCTGGAAACAAAGATATTAATATTAATAAATAATAAATTTACCATAATTTTCGATCTCTTTTTTGCTTAATTTTGTGCTTGAAATATTTTCCATTTTAAAAATGAAATAAAATGAATAAGCAATTTGTTTTAATCAATCATTAGCCAATCAGATATCAACCAATCCGGTGATTTCATTTTGTATGTCACAAACAATATTTTTGTACTCTAGATTTCGCACCCCTAATATAACTATTTTGCCGCTAGCAAACACGTTAACACACATTGGGTTGTATTTTAAAAGCCTCAATGCAGGAAATAATTCCGGCTCGAACATACAAAGACATTTTGTTGACATGTTGTATAGATTGATAGATTGTCCCATATCCATGGTAACTGTAATTGACTGTATTTTAAGATCCTTTATTCTATATTGTAATTTATTGACATCTAAAGGTTTCTTGCATCCCATGATTCTGCATTTGCCGGATTTGAAAAATATTATAGGGTATTTTCCACTCCTATCTACAATTTGCTGGGGTTTACCATTTGGAAACGTCATTTTTGATACATCGAATGTTCCTTTATAATTTATATTTGATAACATAATTAAACAATAATGAAATATTAATCTATATATATGATTTTTAGGAAGAGTTCATTAAATCGTATAATATAAACAAAAACCTATAATTATACAAATTAATAATGGACTTAAGAAATGATGCTGTATATCAAATCGTCGGCCCAAGTGGTAGTGGTAAAACTATGTTTGTGTGTAAATTACTGAGATCTAATTTATTTCAAACCAAATTCAACAAGATTTATTGGCATAAGGGTGCAGATGAAGAACATGGATTAACTCAGGATAATTTCTGTAAATTGAAAAACATGAAAATAGTAAAGGGTTTCGATAAAAACTGGTCAAGTCGTTTAAGGAAAGGTGATGTCATCATTATTGATGATTTGTATCAGGAAGCTAATAAAGAAAAGGATTTTAATAATTTATTCACAAAAATCAGTAGACATGTTGGTGTTACTGTGATCTTTATTACTCAAAATCTATTTCACCAGGGTGGTGCACATCGAACAAGGAATTTAAATGTTCAATATTTAGTTATTTTCAAGAATCCTAGAGATGCAACAGTTATTGATTTTCTTGCTCGACAAGCATACCCTAATAATCGTAATTTTCTCATCAGTGCATTTCAAGATGCTACAAAATCACCACATGGATATATATTTCTTGATTTCACACAACAATGTAACGATGATTTACGGGTAAAAACAGATATTTTCAATAAAGAAGGTGCCATGGTATATAAACAAAGTTGAAAACTTTAACATGTAAAAATGTTTATGAAATCCAGGCTTAAAAATATCCGAAAACTTAGACATAATATTAAAAAGACTATAAAGAAACGTGTTCCACCAAAAACTAGTTATACACCATCTAAAAAGCTAATAACCGAGAATTACCCTGCAATGAATCTAATTTCGAAAAACATTATTAAAAAGAGTAAGAAAACAGATAAAATTGTAAAAAATCATAGGAGTTTCCCATATTTTAATGCATTGTTAAAGGCTTCGAGTATGAAAAGAATGTCTATTTTACAATCTTTTCCAACTTTTGTTGTCGATGATTTACTCAAAATTCTATTAAAAGTAGTCAGAGGTAAAATTAAAATCAGTAATTCTAAAAAACTAGTATTGAATAAACATCGTAAGCCTTTGTTATCGCTAGTAAATAATAAAAATCGACAGCAAATGAGAAAAATCATATATAAACAACAAGGTGGTTTTATTGGAGCAATGTTACCATTAGCATTATCATTATTATCACAATAAACGATGGGGCAATCATTACCTAATGTTAAATTAAAATTTAAATCATCTTGTTGTAATGGAGAAGATTTAGACGAACCCAGAAGACGAGGCAGGTTTCGGTGGAGTGGCAAAGTTAAAGAAAAGAGTCCCAAAGTCGAAAAAGGAAACGCAAAAGTGGTTGTCAGATCAGCTTGCGTACAGTTTAAACAAACCAATGCGGAAAAGATTTCCAACGAGAGCTTATAAGACATTCGGTATTAATGATTTATGGCAAATGGATTTGATGGAGATGATACCGTATTCGAAGATTAACAAGGGTTATAAATATATTTTAACGTGTATCGATGTTTTCAGTCGTTTTGCACGCGGTCTACCAACAAAGACAAAATCTGCAGAGGAAATATCTAAAGCAATTAACTCAATGTTTAAAAATGAGCATCCAGACAATTTGCAAACCGATTTAGGTATTATTGTTATTATTATTAATATTATTATTATTATTATTATTACTATTATTATTATTATTATTATTATTATAGGCAAGGAGTTTTACAATAGTAAAGTTAAGCAAATCCTGGATTGTCTCAAAATAAATCATTATTCTGTACATTCTCAATACAAAGCCGCACATGTTGAAAGATTTAACCGGACATTGAGGGATAGATTGAAGAAATATTTCGTGCATCAAGGTAATAAAATATGGATAAATGTATTACCGAAAATACTTGTTAGTTATAATAATTCATCACATCGAGGTCTGAATGGTTTGAGACCCGTAGATATCAGCTCGAAAACACGAGTACGGTCTAAAACAGTTGCTATTACAAAACCAAAATATAAAGTTGGTGATCACGTTAGAATTAGTAAAATATCTGCTTCACCTTTCATCAAAAATTTTGATAGTAATTGGAGTGATGAGGTATTTCAAATTAATAATATTAATACTAAACAGAGTCCTGTAATGTATGTTATTAAAGATAGTGATAACAATTTAATACAAGGGAAATTCTATGAACAGGAATTACAAGTTATTTCCAAACCTACAGTGTTCAGAATTCAGAAAATATTGAAAACTAAAATGGTGGGTAAGGATAAACAATACTATTTCAAATGGCATGGATATCAAAAACCCTCATGGATATCATCAAAAGACCTAGTAAAATTAGTTTCTATACAATTTTACCGAGTAATAGTTGCCCACTAATCCATCCGGAAAATCAAGCAAGTAAATTTATGGTTGATCTTCAAAATCCCATTTATTTACATGGAAATTGGGAAGTTGCTTTGCAAGACTTTACATTTGTGTACAATACATTTCCATTTTATAGTCATTGTAAAATCGGTTACAAGAAGCGTGTTCCCAAAACCTGTAGTGGTATTTTCTCAATCAATAATTTTGAACGATATTGTCATATTCCGAATCAGATTTTAGATGAAAATTGTGGCATGTTTTTCAAAGATGGATTGAATGTTAGTTGTGATTATAGTCCATTTACAATAAAGTTTGAAAGTATTGAGGATGCCAAGCGATTGGGTTGTGATAAGCTTAGCATTGTTGTTCCTGGTACTGAATACCTAATACGTTTCAAAACATTTGATGAAAAAAGTGTAACAATCGAAAACATCAAAATATCACTATCATATATTAATGAAGTTGAAGAGACATTTACATTTACTAATGATTTATATATTGAAACACTTGAAGAATTACATAAATATATTTCATTCAATTGTTTACATATATTTAAAACTATTGAATTTGTTAAAGATGGATTATGTAAATTCAGTCTGAATAATAACATTTGTGAAATTACATTTGATAAAAATTTGGCTAATACATTGGGATTAGATAAGCAAACATATAGGACAAGTGCTTTTGGTGTACGCAAACCAAAAATAATAAAACTTCATAGGCAAATGTTCATATATACTAACATCATCGATCCTATAATTGTTGGTGATTCTTTGGTTCCTCTTTTGAAATCTGTTTGGGTTGATAAACATGATCAGGATGAAGTTGTCAATATAAATATCGATAATCCCATGTACTTACCGGTATCAACATCATGTATAAACAATATAGAAATAAATATTCGTGATGATAGCGGTAAATTTATTGAATTTAGTAAAGATACAAAAACTCATTTGACATTACATTTTCGTAAATTAGATGGTCAATAACGATATTATTAGTATGTATAGTGGTAGCCAAAGTGGTGGCGAATTACCATATTTTATTGGTAAACAGTATGGATCAGGTTGGTTGAGAACAATTGGTAGATTTGTACTTCCTATTCTTAAACGCCTTGGTAGTTTTGGTATGAAAACTGCTAAAGATGTGATAATGAATGAGCAGAAAATATTGCCATCTCTGAAATCAAATGCATTATCCGAGTTAGGGAAAGTTCTACCTAGTGTTGCAGGTATGTTTCAAAAACCCGAAGCGCCAGCTCAAAAACGTAAAAGACATCATAAACATATAAACAAACGAATGAAAGGACATGGAACTATATTTCAAAAATGATTTGTGCTAAATCTGAATTGTGCTTATTTGATAGACCGTCTCCCCAAGCAGTAATTGAAATGGGGGCCTTTGAAGAGGTATTCCCGATGAATTCTATTATGGATAGTAGAACCGATATTGAATTTTATATTAATGGTTCCCAAACTGAATATTTAGATTTGAATGATACATTGTTAACTGTTCAGATCAAAGTTGTAGATAAAGATAGAAAACCGTTGGGTGAACCTAGTGATGTAATACCAAACAATTTCTTGTTTCATACACTTTTTAAAGATGCAGTTCTCGGATTTAATAATATCAAGATTGAGGGTGGTAACAGTACATTTATTCACAAAGCTCTAATAGAAACTATTATAAATTACAATAGTGATACTAAAAATACATGTTTAACTCCTATGGGTTATGGTAGTGATGATGATAGGAAAAAGTGGATTAAAGGTTCGAAATTATTTACCATGTGCTCATCATTACAACTCGATTTTATGGATCAACCGAAATATTTACTCCCAGGTGTTAATGTACACATTAGATTGAAAAGATCTGATTCGGCATTATCACTAACAAGTGCTACCACAGCACCAATTCTTCAATTAGTTGATGCAAAATTATTGGTAAGAAGAGTTCGTGTTGAGCCTTCTGTATTAGCCGGTCATCAATTGGGGCTTAATTCTAAGCATGCAATATATCCATTGAAAACAAAGGAAATTGTTCAATTTGCTATTGCTAAAGGTTCTTCTTTCTATAAGGAACAAATATTTGGAGATAGAAGAATGCCCAACTTTATATTGGTAACATTTCAAAGTGAATCTCAATATAATGGATCATACTTAACATCGAGCTCAATTTTCAAAAACTTTGGTGTAACATCGCTAACTTTATCGAAAAATAGTGATTATAGAGAAACATATACTCAAGATTTCGAAAATGATAATTATTGTGCTACATATATGCAGAGTATAGTTAGAAATATGGGTTATTTGGATAAAAACCTTAATTGTGGTATAACTCTTGAAGATTTTAAAAGCAAATATCCATTCTTCACATTTGTTTTGGCACCCGATTTCGATTTAAATCAGAGTCAATTACCTCAAAATGGTAATTTACGATTAGATATAAAGTTTGCTAAAGCTACAACTGAACCGGTACATGTTGTAATATATGGAGTATTTGAAAATGAGGTTCAAATAACTGCAAACAGAACAGTGTTGGTTTGAACAGATTTCAAACATTATTGGTTTGAACGAACATTGTTGGTTTGAATGGTATAAATGTATAGATAATTTATGATAACTTGTCATGGAGTAAGTTTTTAAATGTATTATTAATATTATTGATGTAGTTCTGTTCAGGTCTATCGAATTGGAAAAAAAATACTAGGACATGAATTTTTAGGGGTTTTTCCTCTTGATAAAATTCCATATTTACGTAATAATCAAGCCATAATCGTCAATACTCAATCATCTCATCTCGGTGGAGAACATTGGTTAGCAATATATATGAAACCTAGCAAGATATTTGTATTTGATCCTATGGGTTTCTATTATCCGGCTTTAATGGTTTCGAAACTGCAAACAATGGGTAAACCTATTGTCTATAATAAAACTATGTATCAAAAACCATGGACCTTAACATGTGGTCAACATTGTTTAGCTTGGTTATTATCCAAGAGATTTGATGATTAATAAATGTATTAATGTTTATTGTTATGTTTTAACTATTAATATTTTTATTTATTATTACTTTTTATAAATATTATTATTTTTATTTTTATTATTATTATTATTATTATTATTATTATTAATATTATTATTATTATTAATATTATATTATTATTATTAATATTATTCTTATTATTATTATTATAAATATTATTATGTGTTTAATTAAAGCTAATGCATCATCACAAAGACAGTGCATGATGAGTGCGTGATCACAAAGACAGTGCAAGATAAGTGCGTGATCATCACATGATAAGTGCATGCATACACAAAATTGAATAAAGAAAACACATGCAAACAAAAGTATGTATGTGATTTACAAAGAAAACACATACAAACAAAAGTATGTATGTGATTTTACAAAGAACGCATGCAGTCACAGTGTAGACTGCATGTGTTTTACAAAGAAAACATGTCTAAAAATCTCTCACCTATATGTGTGTATTGCTTAAATGTGATTGGCTAAATCCTGAAAATATTATTCTCTTTATAAACATTGACAAATGTAGAATTTGTCACAATTATTTCAAAATTTTACTCGCGGGATTTCAAAAATTTTAAAATGGAGAACTCAAGAATTTTACGCCAATTGTTGGTCGATGAAAATGGTAAGGATTTTTTATTAATTTTTAATTTTATTATTATATTTTTCTAGATTGGTATACTTTAACAGAAATACAAGATCAGTTAGATCGTGAAAATGATGTTATAATTATCGAAGATGATGGTAAATTTTAATTTTATCTATGTTTTATTTATAAATTATTTTAGAAGTTATTTTAATCGAAGATACAATTGTTATCAGCGATAGCGAAGATGATATTATCGAAGATGGTAAATTTTAATTTAATTTTATTATATATTTAAAAACATTTTAGTTGATTTGGATGCAGATTATCATCATAATGCCACCGTTTTTGGAGATGCCCCCATTTCTGGGGATGATCATCATAATGCCACCGTTTTTGGAGATGCCCCCATTTCTGGGGATGATCATCATAATGCCACCGTTTTTGGAGATGCCCTCGTTACTGGGGAAGATATGGAGGACCTCTCTTCTATAGAGGATGATGATTCGTCGGAATCAGGAGATAAATGTTAGTTTTTTATTTATTTTTATTTATCGAAATTAAGTTAATGATATTTGAAGTATTATTAAAATATTACATCAAATATCAATAATTTATAATAATTTATAATAAATTTATAATAAGGATCTATTTATTTCAAAAGTTTTATGATAAATATATTTTTAAATTGATGAAATTTAAAGTATTATTTTAATAATACTTCAAATATCATTAATTTATAATATATTTTAAAAAAGTATTATTACTGAAACATATATTAACATAATAAATTATAAACAAATATAGTTGAACAAATAGTTTTTGAATTATATAGGCATTTTTATTATAGATCTTACGTAATTGAATTATATATGAATTATATAGGAATTATTTTATTAGATATTTATTTAATAGTTTGCAGTGAGCATGCAAATATTATTGTATTTAAGGTTTTATTTATTAGAATTATTTAATAGTTTGCAGTGAGCATGCAAATATTATTGTATTTAAGGTTTTATATTAGAATTATTAAATAGTTTGCAGTGAGCATGCAAATATTATTGTATATAGGTTTATTTGTTAGAATTATTAGATATTTAAATCATAGTTACTTTATATAGGTTTTTAATTTAATATTTTTATTAGGCACGTTTTATCCGAGATATTGCATCTCATCATTGCAACATAATGAAAGTTGCCATGAAGAAATGAAAAAATATTACCGCAATAGATTTAATGGCATCAAATTTTTTATCTGCGCCATATGCAAAACATCCCAGAACATTAAATATAAAGAATTTTATAGGGAACATGGGGTTCATTTAAATTCTTTCAAGTCGAGTAAAATAAATATGTTTAAGAAAATTAATAAAAATAACGTCGATATTTTGAATATACTACAAAATAAAAAAACATCAAATAAAAAGAATAAAAGACCTGCTGCACCTATTAAAATTAATATCCCAAATAAAATAATTAAAAAAAGAAGTCATCGAAATCAGTGATGATGATGACTCTAATATTATAAATAATGAAAATATTATAAATAATATACCTATTATAAATAATGAAAATACTATAAATAATGAAAATATTATAAATAATATACCTATTATAATTAATGAAAATACTATACCTACTATAAATAATGAAAATATTATACAATTCGGAGGTTCTGTATTAGAGAATGAGCCGAACATTTCAGTAAATTTAAATGGCGCTATCAAAACTTTACGTAATAAATTAATTTTTGAAATAAATAAAATGGGGAGCGTTAAAATTCAATTCGCGATATTAATTAAATTTGAAAAAGATGGCGAGATCCGTGACAATTATTTTTCAAATAATGCGGAGACATTTTCAGATAACTTTTTAAGTGAAGGGGTTAATAAGCTTAATGAAAAAATAGAACAATTCACCCATTTAGGCAGTGGATGGCGTGTTATTAATATTATGGAAATTCACTTTATTTTAACAAAATATGCTCCTATTAATCGTTTGTCTGGACATAAATATATTAAAACCCCTTCTGCATTGAAAAATAAAGGAGCCATAGTAAATATAAAAAACAATGATGACAAGTGCTTCCTTTACTCTATTCTTTATTTATTAAAGAAAGATATAATTGGTGAAAACCCCCAAAGAGTCTCTAAATATACCGAGTTTTTAGATGAATTAGAGTACGATGAGATTACGGATTGTCCCATGAAATTAATAAACATCCCAAAGTTCGAAAAGAAAAATTCGACTTTAAAATTAGCAATAAATGTGTTTTCGTACACACCAACTGTTATAATTGATGAGGTTCCAGATAATTATGTCTTTCACCATCCTCATTTAAGTTTGATCCATAGAAGCAAAGTCACAGACGGAAACCCTATTTATTTATTACTACTTGAAAATAATGATAGATATCATTATACCGCTGTGACCAATATCAACTGGTTAATGAATTGCCATCAAAACCCTGACTGTAACATTCAAATTAGATGTCGTTGGTGTCCACATTGCCTTAATGGGTTTAGATTAGATAATGCATTCAATACACATGTTGCATTATGCGCCAAAAATCAGACTGCCACAACCCTATACACGCTCCCCGAAAATAAAAATTTAGAATTCCTAAATTATTCTAAACATATCACCCCACCTTTTGTGATTTATGCCGATTTTGAATCGGTTTTACCTCCTGATGATAGACATCATCAAATTCATATGCCTATTGCAACAGGCCTTTTATTAATTAATAATTATACTAACACAAAATCATATTATTACTTTTACGGACTTGATTGCATTCCTGATTTTCTTAAGAAAATTGAGGAAATTGCAACTGAAATTGTTATTCCGTACTATGATTCGGAAGGTGATAAATTGATAGGGCCCATGTCTTTCAGTGAGGTTCGACAGTTTAAGTCTTGTCGAACATGTTATTTATGTAAAAAACCGATTGTAAATCCGGTTAGAGATCATTGCCATTTTACTGGTAATTATCTAGGGGCAGCTTGCCGAAAATGTAATATAGCTCGTAGGATTTATCGGTTACTACCTATAGTCTTTCATAATTTAAGAGGTTATGACCTTCACCATATTTTAAAATATGGTCTCGATCGCTTTCCTTCATGGAATTTAGATATCATACCGACCTCTACAGAAAAATTTATTTCATTAATTGTTCACATTAACAAATTGGCTGTTCGCTTTATCGACAGTATGCAATTTGTTAATTGTTCGTTAGCTAAGGCTGTGAAAACGCTAACTTCTCTTCCATTGACTTCGTCTGTCTTTCAAGGTTCTATAGTCGACTGTAAAGGTATTTTTCCGTATAATTTTGCTGTTTCGGAGGAAGTTCTTGAGACTACTTATGAGTTGCCTCCAATTTGGGAGGGCGTAAGTGAAGATGAGTACGATAGGGCACAACTAATCTGGACGCAGCAAAACTGTAGGACTTTGCGTGATTATATGTTAATTTACCTTAAACTTGATGTATTCCTCCTTGCGGACTATTTTCAACAATTCCGTGCCAAGGCTATTGTTTACAATGGTCTTGAACCTCTAAACTTTTATGGCATTCCGGGTATGTCATGGGCTTCAGCGCTTATGACATTAACGGAACCCATTGAACTTTTACAGGACATGGAAATGTTCAATTTTTACGAAGGTGGAATACGGGGTGGGTTAACATTTGTTAACAAACATTACATTGCTGCTTCGGAGGATACAGAATTATTGTACATAGATATAAATAATCTGTATGGTTGGGCTCTCAGCCAAAGTCTTCCTTACGCTGATTTTACTTGGGTGTATGATGGTTTGGATGAGGTTTTGAATGAATGTGCGAATGTTGTGGATATTGAAATCCTTCCATATGGATATACTATGGAAGTTGATATCGAGATTCCAGATAATTTACATGATTTTCTAAATGACTTTCCGATTGGACCGGAAAAGATGTGCCCACCAAATTCAAAAGTTGAGAAGTTAATGCTAACGCATTATCCTAAGAAGAACTATGTTCTTCATTGGAGGCTTCTCAGGCTTTATCTTTCTCTCGGGCTAAGGTTACACATATACATAGAGCTATTAAATACAAGCAAGCTCCTATTTTTAAACATTATATCGATAAAAACACTAACTTGCGTGCAAATGCAGTTAGTGAATTATATAGAGATTTATTTAAATTGTATAACAATAGTCTGTATGGTAAATCTGTTGAGAACCTTAAAAAGAGGATGAATTTGCGATTATGTAATTCAGCTGAAAAGTTAATTACATATTCGTCAAAACCGGCATTTAGAAAAACAATAGAGATTACTGATGATCTTTTTGCCGCTCATCTTAATAAGGACTCAATATGTTTGGATAGACCTAGTTAAATTGGTCAATCAGTTCTAGATTTATCCAAACTACGGATGTACCAGTTACAGTATGTTGAGTTACAACAATATCGTGATATTTATAATTGTGATATCAATCTAGTAGCGGGTGATACAGATAGCTTCTTTTTGGAGATAAAAAATTTAAAATTAGAAATTTTATTAAAAGCGATGATTTCGGATGATCTGTTAGATACATCAAATTATGATCCTTCTCATCCTTTATATTCTAGACGACTTGACTCGGTTATTGGCAAGTTCAAGGATGAGAGTAAAGGGTTAGGATATAGCGAGTGGGTTTTCTTGCGCCCTAAATGTTATAGCTTGCTAGGAAATAAATCAACAATGCGAGCTAAGGGTGTAAAATTACCGGGTACCGACATTAAACACCAATCATATTTGAATTGTTATAATAACAATACTATTATGTCGGTACCTCAAACTAGGATAGGAACCCGAAATCACCAGCTGTTCACTTTTAAAAATTCTAAAATAGCATTAAATAATCATGGCGATAAGAGAGCTTGGGTAGGGAAAAACTCGAGTTTTGCATATGGTCATTATAGAGGGGTTGATGTCCTTGATGTTGGTGGTAATATAATCATGCCTGAAACCGATCCAGCAGTTCGCAATCAGCAATTTGATGAGATATTTGAGAATGTTATTGATATTTATTAACAAATTTGTATATAAAAATAAAAATTTTGAAAATTTCTCTTTGGTATTTTCATTTGTTATAATTTATTATAATTATTTTTATTATCAATATTTTCATAATCAAATGCCAAGCGTGAAGAAACGTGAAATAAAACTTGATATTTGTTTAATTGTATTATTAATAATTGATTTACTTTTTATGAACTTGTTGTATTTTATATATAGTTGTTTTTATATAGATGTTTTTTATATAGTTGTTTTTATGTATTTGTTTTATATATATATATATATATATATATATATGTATTATTAATAAAAAGTAATAAAAATAATGATAATAATATTTATAATAATAAATAAAAAGAATAATAAAAAGAATAATAAAAAGAATAATAAATAAAACTTGTAATAAAAATTAAAACATGTAATAATAATAATAATAATAAAATAATAAAAATAATAATAATAATAAATAATAATAATAAAAATAATAATATTAATAATAATAATAAAATAATTTACAAATATATACTACTTATTTTTTATAAGTAGTAAATTAAAAATTTTAAAATGTTTAAAAATAATATGACCTTGAGAAATTTTGAATGACCTTGAAAAAATATGATGAGTCATCCAATGACCTTGAATGAGTCATGGTCTTTGTTTAAATGACCTTGAAAAATATGATGAGTCATCCAATGACCTTGAATGAGTCATGGTCTTTGTTTAAATGACCTTGGGAAAATATGATGAGTCATCCAATGACCTTGAATGAGTCATGGTCTTTGTTTAAATGACCTTGAAAAAATATGATGAGTCATCCAATGACCTTGAATGAGTCATGGTCTTTGTTTAAATGACCTTGGGAAGATATGATGAGTCATCCAATGACCTTGAATGAGTCATGGTCTTTGTTTAAATGACCTTGAATGAGTCATTGTCTTTGTCTTAAAATTTTTTTGTACTTTTGGACTTAGAAAAATTTTCTCTCAGCCGGGGGGGAGGGGGCTAGTGTGCTGGATGTGACACATCCCACTACTATAGTCCATTTTAATAAACGTTTAAACAGTACTCTTAATTTCGTAAGCAGACCTTTCAATAGTAATGTAATTTGAATAAAAAGACCAAACATTAATGAATAAATTAGTTAAGAGTAGCCTAAAATTAATATATAAATTAATTAAGGGTAGTTAAATGAACTGACCAAAACTTCGATAGTGAAACGCCTCGAGTGATCAAAGCTAGGAGAGAAAGATTAATAAGCCCCGTCAAAGATTAAACTGTTGCGATGTAATAAAATATAATCCACGTGAAACAGTATTGATAAAAGTTTAGACAACAATAATTCAGTTCTCCAAATGTAATAAGAAATATATTAAATATTCAAAACGACTACACTGCATAACTTATTATTTAAACTGTATAGAGAAATAAATAAAAGACTCTACAAACACTCACATTACCATACGACATCACCACCTAAAATTTAAATAAACATCCAGACATCATATATTAGATCATTTGACTCAACAGTAGAAAGATTAAAGAACTTTCTGGGTCACATTGAACCCTGCCAACAGATAGTATCGAAATCATAAGATATTTCGTAAGATCATGTCCCAAATAGAGATCCCAGTTTGAATATTGCAATCAACTTGACCCAGATTCATGCGAACCCAAACCAACACTATCCAGTATAGTCTCTGCGAAAAAGGAATTTAAATAAACCAATAGGAGGATTCCCAATAACTTACTTACATAATACCATTATGTAACTGAATTTAGACACCCGATCAACACAGTATTTGAAACTGGAGTTTTCAGACAACAGGAGATCTTCGAGATATTGATACCACTTCTAAAATTTTAACATTCTTTAAAATCAGAGGAACTTTAGATGTAAATCATTTCATAGTCGCTGATTTTACCGACATCGAATCTGAAAATGAGATAAATTTTGAACCATATTGAGAAAATTACATAATTATACCATCGGATGATTATAATCGATTCTCTCATTTCAGCTATAAGTGGATGACAACCCTAAATCTCACTTAATCTCCAACGAGCTATTATACAAGGCGACAGGAAGTCGTGACAGCAATTAAAAATAGCGGCAACTGAAATGACTAATCGAGTCGATTTACTAATTATTATCCTAGAAAATTGGAAATAATAGAAATGTAATACCAAAATTATTTAAGTATTTCCGCCAATTCAAATACTAAATTAAAATTATCAGCAATCTATGGTGTGCCATCAGAAATTATAAATACTAGTGTAAATCATCGAATGATCATTAATCATGCACCAACCAACTTCCACAAAAATCAAGAGACGATAGAAACGAGGCCTTCTATGAAACCTTGGAAGGACAAAAGCCGTAACCGAGTATCACGCACGGTAGACAACTGCGAAGCCAGACACGTCCCAGAGATAGGAGAGACACGCTTCCCAGGTGAGAAGATTTTATGATAATACATATGGGAAATTAATGTAATTTAAATAAGGAAGAAAAAGAATTTGTCGAGCCAATTTGAAATCCAAATCACGAGCAGTAATCCTAACAACCTTTACTTGAAAATAACAGTGACAATCTATCAACGCATATGAAAATTAATGCATTAACGGGAGTCAATCTGAGTTATTCTAAGACCCCATGTTTAATGTCTTCAAGAAGAGAATTACCAAAGGAACCACACGAAGAATGTGCTGAGGCATAAGTTTATGAAACAACTTCGATTCAAATCTCCCAATTTCCTATGACTTTCAAACAGAAAACGAAATTATCAAGAAGTTGGAAGAAATTGTCGTATCCGAATCGAGAGTTTCTTTATAAGAGATGTTATCTATGAAATGCAATCATATGAGGAAATAGTCGAACCCATGTAGAGATCATTAGAATAATATACGAGATGAAATATATATATAAATGGGCGTAGATGATTACTACTTCAGACCATCATGAATTTTCTCCACTCCTAGTTGATAGTTAATCCACGATGCCTATAGAAATATGTTAATAAATAATAAAAATAAATCATTTTCTTTATTTAAACTTATAATTTTATGAATTTATGTAAAAGATACAATAAAACAAATGGAAGGATTGAAATTTTAGTGGCTATAGTAACAACACTTACAATAAAAGGAATGGAATGCTAATCAGTAATAACAATGGATAGTCGTGCTATTATAAGATTTACGATACCAAAGATTAATTTCTTTTTGTATATTTGTATAGAATCAAAAGTAATATGGAGTTAATTGTTCTTTTGGTTTGAATACCAATCATGAGAGTTTTACCCAAAATAATAATATCAATCAGGAAGTGAGATAAGTTTTACAGAAGAATCGTAAACGGATAAGTTAGTTTAGCGCGACTATTGATAAGAATCCTCATAATCAACACTTTATGCTTATTTAAATTTAGTAACTGATCATGGCGGAGTGACTCAAGGATCACGGTCTAGATCCCAGCTTGCACAGCAGCTCGTTATCGACAAGCAATCTCTATGGCCGGAGGATCGGATTGGCCAATAGACTCCAGAAGCCGCAATGATGAAATTGAGTTGCCCAGCGTGGCGATAAAACGGGAACCTGGTCGGAACCCGGCACAAGAGGCTCGTCAGAAAGTCGAATTCGTACTGACCAGCCTGGAAGCCAAGGGCAGAAAAAATCGATGGCAGCCGGTTCGATTCCCAGTACCGATGACTACGCTCCCAGCTATGGCGTATCATATGAATTGGATGACCCAATCCTTATGGAAATGGACGCGCCGACCATCGTGGTCATGCCAAGGCGTCTCCTTCACACATCGGCACTCGAGAGGATCGGTGTAAGGCATTACGAAGATGAGCATGCATATGCCAGATGTCAACCAGACTATCAGTGTTGTGACCAGAGACCGAGTTATAGAAGAAATTAACCTATGTAAACACTGTGAATTTGTTCTGTTTAATAATAAATAAATGTTTAGTCGTTCTTGATTTTGTTATGATTGTAAATTTCTTTGAGTATTCTACCCTCCAAATCGTGAGATAGCAAAGGTGAAAAGAAAAAGCGTAAGGATGAGTTGGAACTTTACTAACTTTATAAAAAATGAATAATTTCAGAGAATAAGTGAACGAGCAGCTAAAAATAAGGGGAAGGAAATACTTCTAATAAAATCATGATTATAATAATATTCCATTTAACTTAGCAAATATCATTTAACTGTTCTTACTGCTATTTTAAATTTTAGAAATGAAAATTATCCTCTCCATGGGAAAGGAATTGACGAAATTAAAAGCGACAATGCCGAACTGCGTACTCAACTGTTACATATGAGCTGGGAGTTACAGATAGTAAAGTCCACGTTTATCGAACTCTCTCGTGCTAAACAGAAATATCAAAGGCTGACAACCGCTCAGCGAGGATGGGCTGATGAAAAACAAATGATGCAAGCCCAGCGCACTCAAATACGGAGCCTGGAAGTCGCTCTCTTATTGTGCCAAGAAATCAAAGCGGTCACCTACCCGGTGGTCTTCACCCCAGATCAAGTGGTGTATCGGGAACCTAATCGGTCAACTTCATCGATAGAAATAAAACATAATCACCCTCTATCGGGAAAATAAGAACGCCCCAGCGATGTCAGCAAAAATCTGAGGCAACCACAGATTGACTTATTCAATTACGGCGTTCAGTGTTTTGGTACAAATTTTTATAATAAATGTTGTATAACTATGTTTAACTTTCGAATTAGTAATAAATAATGGATAAAATATTAAAAATGTTTTGTGTGATAATAAATGTATCTCAGTTATTTTCGAATAGAAAATTCAGTAAGTTAAACAAGGTAATAGAGTAGAGACCGGAAATGTAAACCGAGCGCGGGCCTTAATAGTTCTGGAAGTAGAGCTCATCTTTGACGGTCTCATAGCTGCTTATTGCATTACCAACGTTGCCTAGCAACGGGTAACCAGTGGAGGGATATGAAGGTTGTATGCTTGGGTTACAGGGTCATATACCACTAACCCATCAATATGCTAGTATGTCAAAGTCTTAAAATGTAAAAATCTGCGAATAGGCATGCATAATTGCTAAACTAATAGCCAAATGCTCAGCCACAACATGTAGAGGAAGAATGGTTCCTTTCTGAAAAGGACTATGTCATCGAAAATCAATATATTCCCATCAATAACACAAAAAACTGCAAAGGAGAATGAACTAGCCCTGGCCATGCGAAGAAGACCTTCACTCATCAAACCTCCTCCCAGAGTATGAAAGATTACGAATCCAGAAATTAAAAAGTGCACGAAGGTTATGTCAGCTAAAGAAAACCACTTAATTAATTTAACTCATAAATATAAACTCATTCCATAATTTAATGTAAAATTTCTTGATAAATTTTAGTTATTCATTTTGCAATATCATTTTATTTTATTTACTTAGAAACAAGTAATTTATTAATTCATTTATTTAGATTATAAAAAGGAAATCTTAGGATATTTAGGATACAAAACTTGCTATGGCAGTCCATGAACCCATATGATTGTAGGGCATTAGCACCACTAATTTAGCAGTCTTGACAGAAAGACTTACATTGTACCCTCTAGATTACAAAAAATTGTGATTAATTGTAAAAATAAAATAAGTCTATCGTTAAATGAAATTTATAAAGAAAATAAAAGCAGATCAAATGAGAAAAAAAATATTAGTTTATATTAATTAGTTAAAATTTATAACTTATAATTGTGAAGTATTTGTTTTATTTTACATACGTGTTTAGGCACAAAATTGATTTAGTTAATAATTAAATGAACTTTTTTTGAAAATTAAAATAATTTATGTATTTTAAAATGAAATTATTTTTATTAACAATGGGAAGTGTGCTTTTAACAGCAACAGTTATTACCAGTGCTTTTTATCAGAAAAAGCAATTTTATCCTTCAGTAATATATATGACTAAGAGCAGCATTTCAATGGCTGTAAGTATTTAAAATTTAAATAAAAATAATTAACTTATACAATTTTAGGCACTATATCTGCAAGCATTCGTTTTAGTAATCATAATATCAAAATTATTGGGAAAGATATTTTTCGGTCAATTAAGGCCAGCAGAAGTTGAGGTATTGTTTTAATTTAAAATTTGTAAGTTTGAGATTTAATATTTAGCACCTGGTTGAAAGAATGTGGTATGCAATTACTGAAACATGCTTAGCTTTCACAGTTTTTCGAGATGATTTCAGTTCCAAATTTGTTGCCATGTTCACAATTCTGTTGTTTTTTAAATGTTTTCATTGGCTTGCAGAAGATCGAGTGGATTTTGTTAGTTTATTATTTTTAATTCAAATTTAGAAACTTAATTATTATGCACAACTTTATTCTTGATAACAAAAAACTCTTGTATCTATTCAAATAATACAATTAAATACAAATATCAAGTTTTAAGCATTGCCAGCGAATTTGTGTTTCAACAAACAATAAAACAATGCTAAAATTTCCCTAAAGTACCTGCGATTAAAAGTAGCATTTTTTAATGATAAGCAAACTTTCGATGTTTTACAGGTTAAATCATTAACGATTTTAATTTATTGCGTATCTCTGAGTAAATGATTGGCTAGTAAACTCGTGTTAAATAAATGAAAATAATGATCATATAATAAATTTAATGTGGAAATGTGGACGAGTGCTTTGTGAAAGTCGCTAAATGCGCCTGGCTAATTATATTACTTCAAATCAGAATTTGAGAAGAAATCGGAAATAAATATTTATGGAAGGTTTAATTTACCCCTTATTTATCTTATAAAGCTTAATTGGGTTTTTTCGGTTGAGGGATCTATAAAGAACTTGAAGTATCTAGAGGACTGTTGGTATTATTCTTCTTTAGTAAACATTCGGGAAATGCCAATCTACTTGGAAGCATCAAAACATCTCATTAAAAAAAATCCCAACGAAGTGTGAGCTGTAAGGTAATTAGGGATATTTACCAATTTCATCACGAAACTTGGCGGTGATGTCTGTTTTTCACATGTTTAGCGGCCAAGTCATTCAAAAGTGATTATGATTGCTTTTAAATTGAATAGTTTTAGTAGAAAAGCTAATTAAATCAGATAGGAATTCTGCGCGAGAATTTTACTGATTTATCTATTTTTAATATAATATTTTGATTTCGGTGAACTACATTCTAAATTTCAGCCAAGAGTTTTTAGATAAAATTAGAAATTGTCTCAAAAAGTTATCCTATGAAGTTACACCAGGAAGTCGGAAACACTACAATAAGTACATACAATGAATAACGACACAGGATTTTGGTAAATTTGAAATAGCTTGCTGAGTGATGTACTATGTGGCGTTTTCAAGGGCCTGTGTGAGTATAGTCTCTGAAAAAAATATATAAATGAAATATTCTATTAAAATGAAAGCAAAATTTATCTTTAAGATGTACTGTAAAGAACTTGCTAGGGCTCACTCGAACCCTTTGATAAATTATTTCAACACATCATTTGACTTATTCAATAATCTCCTGATTGTTGCTAAATAAATCATACGTAAGTGCGTTATGTATGAGTTCCACTCGGCTTAGTAGCATTGAAATTGCATCATGTACCGCTAAATAATTACTCCAATAAATCACTCAAATATTAAATATATTTTCCAGTTAATTATTTCTCTTTATTTGATTTCTCCCCGAAAATCAATGAATAGATTCACGTTCTCTGCTTTCATACTCATTGCCACTTCAAACTCGTACTATTTTTCTGAAAATCTATTAGAAAAATGATTAATTTTTCGTTTTAGATGGAACGCAGCCCAGTAATACCATTGAAGTTTCACGTTCGAATTATCGGTTAAATTGTATTTTGTTTCGACAGTCAATTATTTTAGCATATTTTATAGGCCTTATAGGGTTACTGTCAATTGTGGATTACATCTTTATCATGTATGCTTATCAAGTAACGGTTGAAAGAGGCCCTTCATCTCAGTTGGTTTTTGGATTTGAAGTAATTATGAAAATACATCTATTACTGAATTATCTATAACTTGCAGTATACTATTCTTAAATTGAGCCTATTTGTTATTTTATTTCGATATGTGCTCCACACGATTGACAGTCGTCGAGAAACTCCATGGGATCAGAAAGCTACATTTATGCTTTATATTGACCTGGTCAGCAATTTCCTGAAATTGACTCTATATTTGCTATTTTTGTTTCTCATGGTTAAAGTGCATACTTTACCTTTATTTATCATCAGGCCGGTTTATCTAAGTCTTAGGTCATTCAAAAAATCAGTTCAGGTAAAATTTATATTTTATTATAAACATTATCTTGTCACATTATTATTAATCTTTTTTATTATATTATTAATTATTATTAATATATTATTATTATTAATATTTATATTATTATTATTTATTTTCAAATGTTTTTTTATTATTTTTGACATTACTAATTGTTACTTCTATATAAAACCTTTGTTGTTTTTTCGGATTTGGGGTAATTGATAACTTTAATTATGAAATAGAAAACATTTAGCTGGAATATTACGTAATTCATAAACATGAGAAACGTGTATAGATTTTTGAATACTCTATATAATTTATATACAGCCTTGGTACGATACACCGTAAAAAATTGCGGTAAAATTTACATGACAGTTACGTAGCGTTTTAAAAACTACTATAAGCATTTCCGTATATCTATTAAATGAAAAATATGTTTCCTATGAAAAAGTCAAAAAATTTGTTGACCAAGAGAAAATAATTTAATAATTACACCGTTTAACATGGATTCTCAACCTGTGTGTCGCGTGCAGCTTAGAAAATATTTAAAATGCTTGAATTTTTAAGGAAATATAATTTCTAATATAATTTCTAAACATTTCCAAAGTGTACAAAAAATTTCTGAATCTAAATTATAAAACTTTAACACCATAAAAATTGTTCAGACTTTCCAGGTGTTCTGCAATCCAAAAGATTTTCGAAAATCACTGCCTTAAAGGCATTAAACGATTTCCATTTGCTGCTACTCATCTAGTATTTCAATTTTTTCCCTGATTGTTTGTTGATCGTGATTGTTTCTCGTGCCCATTATTCACGGTATGTGAGTATTTTTCAACCTTTGATAACTTGAACTTTCAGTTATCCTAAAGAATTGATTTATAGTTTCTATTGGCTTCCATATTTTATAGTATTTCCCCATTGAAAAAAAAGTCTGTAGAGGTGGAAATGAATGGGAAAGAAAAGTTTTCATGCTTTGCAGCCTTTCATGTTCTGTAAATCAGGATTTTTAACATGATTTTTATAAGTTGTAGAGAATATTAATTATAATTTAAAGTTTTCGAGAGACATATGTAATACTTTTAATTTGCCTGTATAAAGATTGGCTTTTGAGTGACCAACAATAGATTACCTTTCGTTTTCTAATATCGTTTTTTTCTAATTCGGCTTCTAATGCCAGTTGTTTAAAATTGGCACACTTTTTACGGAATGAGACAGATAGCGATTTATTAGTATTTATTCTTCACTATTTGTATCTCAATAAAAACAAATACTCATATATACTAGAACTTTTGTTGGAATTAGTTCTCCAAATATCCTCAGCATATATTGAGAATTTTCATTTATTATGCTTTTATTTTTGTATTGCTAACTGTTTATAATTGACCTGATCGCTCTTGATTTTTAAAGGCAAAATGATTTTAGTTTTAGTATTCAATGCGATTTTTAATGCCGTACTAGTTTTAAGCTTATTTCGTCTCATCCAAGATTGAACTTTGAGATCAAATCCCGAATCTCTTTACTCTTTCATTAGGTTGCATCACGATTTTTGTACCTTATCAGAGATGTATATATATATAATCTAACGCTTGCTAACGAAGAGTGTGATAAACTCATCTCATCCTTGAGTCACCGAATTTAAAAGCTTCAACTTTAAATTTGGTGCTTTTTACCTTTCCATATATCAAAACATTAATCTGTTAAGTGTCCTCTATATTTTCAATTTTACTCGTCCAAACTGTCACAAGATTTTTCCAAAGATGCTTCAAATTATCATGAATAAAAAATAATAGTAAGTAAAGTAGGATAATTGTAGAGAACGGCTGTATATTTACAATATGAACAAATCTGTGTATGTTTGTATGCTAAATCGAATAACTTAAGGAAAACCTCACACATTGCCTTAATTTTTGTTGTGCAATGAAGACTTCGTAACACCGATATGGAAGCTTCTGTTGCACAATATATGAGTGAATCCCGAGCTGCATTTTCTTAATTTTTGACAATTGATATGACATTTTATCCAAATACTGACCTAGTCAGATCTATATAAGTCCAATAAACACATTTTGATTTTTAATTCATAGAAATTGCTTTAGAATTGTCTTTTTCATCCAAAATTAACATAAAAATGGTGTGTTAATCGAAAACTGACGATTTTAGCAAAGATTCAAAATGGCGATTACGTAATAAACATGAGGTCGGCGGCACTTGGGAGTTTAAATGCCTAAAATTTAAATTATATCTGTCCATTTCAGAACGGTTTAAATGCTATTGAGATCGTCTAAATCAATAAAAATTAGCGTGCTAGCTAATATTCCTTTAGAGCCATGCAAATAAAGCGCGTGGTTTCCGCGTGTCAAATAGTAAAGCAAATCTTGCAAATCAATTTGCTATAGGTTAATTATAAAAATAGTAATAATTTCTTTTAAATTTGCAAAGATGTAATAGAATGACACGGAATATTAAATATTATTACAAAATGAAATGAAATCATTTAATTGAATTCATCAATTTTGCTTTGATTCGAATTTATAAAAAAAATATTTTAAAGTTTCAAATTGCGTTGTCTTCACTAATCCATAATTTTATATTTATCGATAGCTTTTTATTTATTAAATCAGCACATTTATTTCTACTTTTTTCTCGACTAAAACTTTCTTGCCGATAGTAAAAACACAAATAATGGATGAAGATTTTATTTGTTGACAGAAATTTTCTATTACGAAACAATCAGCGGTGGTATGAAACAGGTTCTGTGGTTCAAATTAGCGAATGGATTGCATAAGGAAATAATATGAAGAAATGTAAGTGGATCCAGTAATAGTGTTTGAATAGCAAATTACGCATGTTGAAAATTTTTTAGACTGCTTCCAATGAGTTGTTTGGGCAACACAAACAAAAAGCGCTAATACAATACGCTGAAGATTATTTTTTGACATTTTTGATTGACGTACTAAATGTATCAATATTTTGTTAAAATATCTCTAAATTTTTACAAAATAGTGTTAAATCCATTTTATACTACAGTTGAAAAAATTTTAGTCAATAAAAAGTAGAAATAAATCTTGTCGGCCACTGTAATTCGTTGGTGATATTTTGACAAAATTCATGCAAAATTAAACCTGCAATACATGTTTAATGGAGCGATAAATATGCAAATTTTGCATTGGTAAAATCGCAACGAAATATAAATTCAAATAATGGGGTTTTGATACATTTATTTCCATGATTTCACTCCATTTGTTCACGTAGCGTTGCGTCACAATAATTGATATTCTCATATTTATTTATTTATTTTGTGAATAAATATAGTGTTATTACTGTCTATTTAAACATAAATGATTAAATTTATAATGTTGTCCACTGAATCGATATTTTACACTATTTTAAAACTGATTTTTCATTTGTTAAATCACAAAATTCAATACAGGATTTAATTCTGTCGAGAAGAGCTATTCATTACATGAACACAGTGTTCTCCAATGCCACAGAGGCTGATCTCAGCGCGGGGGATAATATTTGTATCATATGTCGAGAAGAAATGGTGGCTGTGTCTTCAAACACCAGAGATCAACCTGGAAATGTTCCGAAATGTTTACCTTGTAGTCATATCTTCCATGGTGCATGTCTCAAGACTTGGTTTCAAAGACAACAGACATGTCCTACTTGTCGAATGGATATTCTTCGTAACGGGCAGCAACCACGAGCCACTCCTAGTAGACCCAATCAAAATCCAGCGCCAAATGTCTCAGCTACTGCTCCATCTATCACACCAAATACCAGTACAAATCAATTGCCCACAGCTCTAAATAATGTTCAAATACCAATTTCTCCTCCACCATTTACATTTCCTCCATTTCCACCGGTAAATATGATTTGTAGTCTTTCTTTCTAAATTTCATCTAAACACACAGACACATTTCCCTTGGTTGCCACCACCACTGAATTCCAACGACCAAAACTCTACTGGAACAAACATGAATGCAATACCTCCTCCGCCTCCGCCTCCACCATTCAGTTAGTATCTTTAATTATTGATTTGAATTTACTAAAATTGTTTTGGAAATAATTATATTATCATTTTATTCTGTTTTGGTCTTATAAACAATAATGATGCGATATAATGAAACAATAATAAATGACCCGGTATCACACAAAAACTAGCAGTAATAAAATCATTAACTTCTAATTTTCCAATAAATTAAAATAATTTTAAAGTAAATATAACTCCATAGTTCTCCTGAATTGGAGTTAATTGATTTATTTTAAATTTAATCAATCAATCATTTACAATGCACCTGAATTGTATCTTGGTTGTCTAATAGTCCGTGAGGCACAACACGGAAAATATAATCTGATAACTGACCATAGTGGCCACAATTTACTATGTAAATTTCACAAATTCTCAAGCACTACTACTACGACAATTGTGCTACGACATAGATTTTCTAAGGTTCTTTAATTCGAATAAGTTTGCAAATGATTGCATTTTGTTCTACTTTTAAATATTTTATTAATTCATAAAAATTATTGATGTATTTCCAATTCCAACCATATTGAACCTTCTGTTTAAGAAAATGTCGATTATAACTTGATAAAGGATGCTTTGGAACTCGTTGGGACATTAATTTCGGTTTTGAGTTAATGTGGATAGAATAATCAAAATGTGTTGCTAAGTTCTAGGAAATGATCTTTTGTTTATTCATATAATATTTAATATAAACAAATTCTAATTTAATCCAATTTAGTAATTGATGTAACTTTTATATTATTTTAATTTATTTTAATATTAATTATTGTTATTATCATTATTGTTATTAAATGAACTTTTTTCTGGTTTTCTCTTCTGATTGCTTTTCATTTTGCGATGACAAAGAATTTTGTTATATTTAACTATGAATCGATGTTTTATTGATATTTTCAAATTTTTGGCACTGCCTTTTATTATTATTATTTTTATTATTAAATGTTTTTATTATTAATATTATTATTTTTATTTTATTATTATTATTTTCATATTTATTATTAATTATTAGTTTTAATATTAATTATTATTATTTTATTATTATTATTTTTATTATTAAATGTTTTTATTATTAATATTATTAATATTATTATTTTTATTTTAATAATTATTATTTTCATTTTTATTATTAATTATTAGTTTTAATATTAATTATTATTATTATTATTTTTATTTTATTATTATTACTTTATTACGTTTTTTAAATATTAATATTATTTTATTTTTTTTTAATTTTTATTAATTATTATTATTAGTTTTAATATTAATTATTATTATTGTTTTTATCAATATTATCATTATTTTAAAAGAGATTTATTGCCGAAGTATTTATAAAATAATCAAAATACCTGCCGTAAGTGGCGTAAATAATTACTAATTGTATGCTGAATGCTACAAAGTACTTTTGATCCTATATAGCTTTTGTATAACTTATTGATTTAAATAAAGTGTTTTTAAGTGATGAGGCCTGGTCACAAAGTTACTGAATTTGATCCAGGATAGAATTGAGTTTCTTAAATGGTACTTATTAGCCATAGAGCTACGGGTATTAATAGAATCCATAACTAAAACACGTTTATTATCAAAACACAAATATATTCAAACACAAATATTATTAAAACAAATTATATCGTTAATTTGTTTGAGGAGTTTCTAAAAAATAATAATTAATGAATAAGTAAGGATTTCAACATACAATCAACATGCCCAACATCATACCATTATTTAAATACAAATTACAAAACGCCTCACATCCCCCCCTTTTTGAAAACCTTTAACCACTCAATATTTCTCGTGACGGAACTTCCATTTTCCAATTTTATTTCATAACTTCGATCATGAATCTTTTTAGTAATCACACCTGGACCCATGTATCTGTTATCACATTTATTTCGAACATTTACTTTGATCAATACGCAATCTCCAATTTGAAATTCGCGATTTGTCGGCTGATTGATTTTTTCTTCTTCCACAATCTCTGAGAACCATTCACTATAAATCTTTTTTCCAAACACCATTTCAGCTGGAGTCTTCCTAATAGTTTTTTGAAAAGTTGAATTCAACATAAACTGAACTTCGGGAAGAATATCTACCCATGATTTATGTCTTTTATCTTTGAGTGTTATCTGTATTGCATCTCTGATTGTACGGAATTGTCTCTCAATCTGTCCATTTGCTGAGTGATGATATGGACTTGAATAATTTATTTCGATATTGTGGAATTCTGCAAAATCTTTCATTAGCTTTGATTCAAATGATTTACCTCTGTCACAGTTTATTATCCTTGGTGCTCCATACTTCATTATCCACTCTTCTTTCAGTAATCTTACCACTGTTTTTTCATCTTGTGATTTCACTGCATGTAAAGAAATAAACTTACTATGATGATCTATAATCCCAAGAATATATCTTTTTCCTTTCATTGCAAGTTGTAATGGACCACAAAAATCTACATATATTATTTCAAATAATTTCGAGTCACTTTTGCAAATTATTTCTTCTTTTGTTTTAGTTGTATCAACCTTTCTTTTCTGACAGTTTTCACAGGATTGTACAACATTACGAATAGATTGCTCCAAATCTTTCATATCAAAATTGTTTGATACATACATTTTTACTTTATTAGCACCCGCGTGACAGAGCTTTTTATGATATTCTATGATGAATTCAGACTTGTTTTCTTCTGGAATCCAAATTTTATTATTATTTGTCATAATCACTCCGTTGACATATTTATAAAATGTTTTATCTGGCATCAAACTAATATTTTCTTTTATATTTTCAATTTCTTTCGAGTTCTTTTGCCATATATTTTCAATATTATCAGTCATCAGTGTCAACAATCTTGTTTTTAATTTACCCATTTTAGGATTTTCATGAATCATTTGACATTGAACACATGTTTCACATTCTTTTCTAGATAAAGCGTCGGCATTATTGTGGTTATCACCTTTTCTGTATTGAATCTCCATGTCCAGACCACTAAGATGGTTAATCCAAGTTTGAAATTGTGGGGTAATAGCTTTCTTTGTCTTCATCATAAATGTAATGGCTTTGTGATCCGTCCTCAAAATAAACTTTTTACCATATAGATAATGCTTAAAATGACCAGTAAAATAAAATATAGATAGTAATTCCTTTCTTGTTATACAATAACCCAACTCGTGTTTATTCATAGCTCGGGATCCATATGCGATTACTCTTTCTTTACCTCCATCTTTTTGAGACAGAACAGCACCAATGCGGTCAAAACTTGCATCTGTATCCAAAATGAATGGCTTAGAAAAATCTGGGAACTTCAATACAGGTGTAGACGTCAATTTCAGTTTTAAATTTTTAAATGAAGTTTCACACTCATCAGTCCACATAAGCTTCTTTTGTTTACTTCCACATAACGCTTCTAATACTTTGGAATCTTTGGTGTAATTTTCTATAAATTTGCGATAGTAATTTGCCAAACCTAAAAATCCTCTCAAACTTTTTACGCATTTAGGTCTTTCAAAATTTTTAATAGTTTCAATCTTGCTTTCATCCGTACGTATTCCATCTTCACCAATGATATGACCCAAAAATTTTACTTCTTTCCTTTTGAATTGACATTTTGCTGGACTTATTTTAAGATTTGCTAATTTAATCTTTTGAAAAACCTTTTCAATGGTACTATAATGTTCATTCAATGTCTTTGAAAATATAAGGATATCATCCAGATATACAATTGTTCCATTCCAATTTAATTCTCCAAGAACCAAATTCATAAGTCTTTGAAATGTAGCTGGTGCGGCTGCTATTCCAAATGGCATTCTGTTAAAGTAATATTGCTTGCTTTTTGTCGAAAATGCTGTTTTCAATTTTGATGCATCATCGAGTTCTACTTGATAATAAGCATTGCCTAAATCAATTGTCGAGAAAAACTTTGCTCCGTCAAGAATATCTAATAATTCATCAGTATTTGGAATGGGAAAAATCGGTCTTTCGGTTATATTATTTAATGCACGGTAGTCCAAGCATATTCTTATATCACTACTGTTTTTCTTTTTAACACATACTAATGGAGAATTCCAAGGAGATGTACATTCTGATATAATGCCATATTTCAACATTTCTTGAATATTTTCTTCAATTTTTTCTATTAAATGTATAGGTTGTCGTCTTGGGTTTATTACAATCGGACTACCTTTAGTAAGTATTTCATGCTTTAATAGTTCGGTTTTCCCAACATCCCATTTATGTTTCATAAAAATACCGTCAAACGTGGAAATTAAATTATTTATAATCTTATCTTCACTTATGTGGTTCTTAAATGAATCTTCCATAATTGTATTTATTTCGTCTGTACGGTTTTCTATTTGCAATTGCATTCCAAATCTTTCGAGAAAATCTATACCTCCTATTAACTTTGGGTTTATATCTTTGGCTACAACGAATTCTACTTTTTTAATATCAGAAATTTTATCAACTTTTACATTTAATAAAGTTTTACCGCAAATTTCAATCGGGCTATCATTCGCACATCTTAATTTTAAATTACTTGTAGTCATATTCAAATTTCCAAGTTTTTTAAAAATATTATAATCAATCACACTTATTTTAGCTCCAGTATCTAATAGGCATACTAATTTTACATTATTAATCATTACGGTAACACTGGGCCTTCCCTGCATTTTATCGTATACTATTATATCATTCCGTTTATCACGATTAAGAACATTTAGTTCATTAGACGTTAGGGGTGGGTCTTTAAAAACTTCATCCATACAAAATTTATTAATGTATATATTAATATAATTTCTATAATCAAAAATACCATCACAACAGTTATCATTCAAACTATCACAATCATTCAAACTATCACAATCATTCAAAATCATACAACCCTTACTCATATCATTAATTACCTTTAATTTATTGCTCCGATCACCTCCTCGTGTGGTGGAGCATTCCCATTTGGGTACTCAAAATCAGCCTCTGGATCCTCGTCACCGAATGCAGCCACTGATTTATGGAATTTTCGACGTCTGCCTGGAAATAACTCATGGCACTGATGTTTGAAATGTCCAGATCTTTTACAATGGGCACATTGAATATTGGAGCATTCAGATCTTCTATGACCTTCTTCGTGGCACGCCCAACATCGCAAAATTTGATTTGTTCGGACATGATCTCGCGAATGAAATTCCCTGGTATTATAAGGCTTACTCCTATTCATAGGTCTCCATCCATTTGAAATAGCATATCGATGTTCTCTGGTAAGATCGCCTTTGAATCTTGGATTATGTTGAGGTTCTCTTGTATATTCATCTTTGAATCTGGGATTAGCTTCTCGTTCTCGAATTGGTCTGTTATCATAATTATATCTTGGTAAGCTCTTCTTAACAGCATCAGCATAGCGTTGTGTTTTATTCATTGAAGCTACATCAGCATGAAATACATTAATTTCTTTTGAAACTTGATCGTGTCTCTTTAATCTTTCTTTCATTTCATCAAATGATTTTAAATCTTGCATTTTGAGATCTTTTTTAACTTCTTTATCTTCAAGCGAATTGAATAGCAAAAATTTCTTTAGTTCTTCTTCATCAAGTTTATGCTTCAAAATATTTTTTGCAAGTTTCTCAATTTTTGAGCAGAATTCTTCGGCAGCCTCATTTCCTTGACGATAATTTAGCGCTTCGTTGAGATCATCGATAAGACTTCTGTTCTTAGAAAAAGCGTTTCTTAATCTTTCTGTATAATGCAGAGTTTCATTAGTCAACTCATATTTCTTCGTTGAATTGATTGATAGAAAAGCTTTGACGAATTTGCTTCTGTATTCATCGACAATATTTGTCATCTCGAAGAATCGTTCCGTTTCTAAGATAAAATCTTCCACGTCTGAATCCATGTCATATGTTTCTGGTGGCTTGATAAAATTTGCAATCGTGGTCGCCATATTAGCCATAGAGCTACGGGTATTAATAGAATCCATAACTAAAACACGTTTATTATCAAAACACAAATATATTCAAACACAAATATTATTAAAACAAATTATATCGTTAATTTGTTTGAGGAGTTTCTAAAAAATAATAATTAATGAATAAGTAAGGATTTCAACATACAATCAACATGCCCAACATCATACCATTATTTAAATACAAATTACAAAACGCCTCACAGTACTGATGACAGCTGGAATATTCGAAACTAGTCTGTTATTAGAATTCTTATTAAATATCACTTTTAACAACTAAGTTGCGATTACAGGCGTAAGTAAAAATTAATAAGTTAAATTTAATTAAAAATTACTTATTAATATTATCATTCTATTGCGGATATTAGATAAGCTCTGCATCATCTCGTATAAAGTGGTACTTGAATAACATATTCAAAATAGCATAATTTAGAATTTCCTCAAAACTTCCTTAAAAAAATTAATTCTTCTAATTATTTTTACAGCAAATAAAATATAAATTTTTATTTTTAACAGTGGTTTTTTCATACATAACTTTTGCCATTTAATATTTGTCTAATCTTAAAATTTTAATATCAGGCCCTTTCATGTTTCCTGGAATGCCAATATTTTCTCGACCTATGCCAGAATTGTCATCGGAAGACATGGCTAAAATGAGTGATGAAGATCTGATCCGTTTAGAGAAACAAGGTCGAGAAGGTATAGAGTTTAGGATTCAAACAATACAGCGAATTCAAGTAATTTCTAACAGATAAAATCATTCCATATAAATATTTGATCTATTTATATTTATATCAGACGTTATTGGATGCTGCAGTTCTGCAAATGAATGCTTACATGATATCCGTTAGAAATATGACAAACGACCAAAAATTAAATATGAATGCTCCTCAAGAACAAAAGTCAGAGTAAGTTTGTTAATTTTGATTTCATTTTGATTTTAGAACATTAAAATATTAAACAATTTTCTGTTTTCCATTTCTTACCTTTTTCTGATTATTTATTATTATATATGTAAATAAGTAAAATATTGATCTATTGCCTGGAATTACAAACGAAAACGTTAATAGATTTGTTGTAAAAAAGATTTTACATGAATTTAATATATTTTATTTATTGCTTAATATTTTCCGGTTGAATTTTTAATCAATAACAATAATAACAAACAAATTTATTTACCCGGTGAATTATTTTGTCGGTAGAAAATTTAATAAATATTGTAACAGTTGCATGAATGGATAAAAAGTTTTATGTGATTAAAATTAAACATTCTTATATGAGGCGTTATATGAGGTTAATTGTTATGCACGGTTGCTCGTGATACAATGATCATTCAGGTCGCAGGAAGTCGATATGTTACTGTAAATGTAGGTCAAATATTCGGTTATAGACTTGAATCAATGGTCTTCATGATCAACTTCAAATGGGTCATTCATCACCATGACAACTATTTTGTAGGTTTAGTACAGTTTCTTGTGCTAGCTCCCTCCATTATGTATGTTTTATATATTATACCGGACTTCAAAATAGATATTTACTATGTTATTATTTTTATTAACATTATTAAATTATTTTTCATTGTAATTATAATATTATTATTTATTATTACTATTATTTATCATCATTATTGTTATTAATATTTATTATTATTATTATTTATCATCATTATTGTTATTAATATTTATTATTATTTATTTATCATTATTATTATTTATTATTATTTATTATTATTATTATTTATCATCATTATTGTTATTAATATTTATTATTATTTATTTATCATTATTATTATTTATTATTATTATTTATTATTATTATTATTTATCATCATTATTGTTATTAATATTTATTATTATTTATTTATCATTATTATTATTTATTATTATTATTTATTATTATTATTATTTATTTATCATCATTATTCATCATTATTATTAATATTTATTATTAATTGTTATTATTTATTTATCATTATTATTATTATTATTAATTATTATTATTTATTTATCAATATTATTCATCATTATTACTATTATTAATTATTAATATTTATTATTATTATTATTATTAATATTTATTATTATTTATTATTATTATTATTATTAATATTTATTATTAATATTAATTATTAATATTTATTATTATTATTAATATTTATTATTATTTATTTATCATCATTATTCATTATTACTATTATTAATTATTATCATTATTATTATTATTATTATTATTATTATTATTATTATTATTCAATTTAGAGTTCAACAAACCGATGATGTCACAATTAAAACAGCACAAATAAATGTTTCTGAAGAGAATATTTTTGAAGGTTAAATTTAGCATTTTTTAAAGTTACATTTTTACTAATTTTATTAAATCATTTTTCAAATAATTTATTTTTAGTAATAAAATTAATTTTATATGTTTAAGTAATATTTCTCTTATTTAAACGTATAAGGGTTTTAATATTTTCATTTGTCCAGTTCTTACTTTAAATGTTTCAGCTTCCATAGAGCTTATTGTGGGTAATTATATGTTGAGAGAGTGTAGTTTTCATTAAAAACTCTCGACTAATTGTAATAAAATGACTGATAGATTAAGATTTCGATAGTATTTGATCCGATTGCGCTCAATCACTTTTATTCATTAGTTATATTTCATTTTGCTCTACTTGTGTATATAAAACAGTTAAAATTACCGGTGCTCCTATTGGAATCGATCGATTTGCCTTATTTGTGTTTATGACTAGGAAAGTAGTCAAAAATTTTGAAAAATGAGTTTATCATTTATTGAGCACGAATAAGTTTTAAAATTATATATTACGATATAAGCCGTATGAACTAGCGAAAACCGTTAGATTGGTTTTTCGGTTGCATCGGTAAATTAAATTCCGTTATTGTTAGTTTTGGCAATGGACTAATTCAATGCTCTCCTGTGAACATGTTCGTCTGTAGACAAATAATTGAATTTTTCACACCAAATTTCAGATTAATCAATTATTAGAAATTGGAACAATACCAAATCAGAATAAAGAATTGATTTTTTAAATAAGGAAAACCTATTTAATATTAGGTTTTACAAATTTGTTTAAATGATATCTTGTAATGAATGGCATTCTTTACTTTGCTGTCAAGGAGCTTAGTAGTAGTGACAAGGGAATATAAATCAAGCCAAATATCGCTGGATATATATTATTACGTAATGTCCACTAAATGAAGGCCATAGGGGTAATAAGTATGATATAATTTTATTTTGGAATGAAGGTACGGAAGATGTGGTTAGTATTACACAACCGATTATATCATCTAATTCGTTACGTCATACCCAACATCTTACGTCATTATTGACCTTTGACACCTTATGACATAATTGTTCCTTTTGATTTATGATTTTGACGTATGATTTAGGCAGCAAATTAAGAAATTGAAATATCTATCTTATAAAGATTTCGATAATTTTGTAGAGGATCTCCATATTTTGAATAAATCCATCTGCGTTAAAAATTTGTTTGGGAAATATATTTATTTCCGCGTACTTACAACGCACTTCTAAATGATGACAAATATCTTAGACCATTGGTTATCAAAGCGTGTTCCGGGGACCATTGATGTTCCGCGATGTACTTTCAAGTTTTCCGCGAAAAAATCAAATGTACAATTCAATTGAAAATTGTTTGAAAATAAAAATCCATTTCAATGTAAAATTTACACGTACCATTATGAATGCGTATGGCGTTATCATTTGTTAGTCCCAATATCGCTGAGATCTGTAAAGATCGTCAAGCTCGTGTTTGAGAGTTTTTTTTAAAAGTATTGTAATTTTAATTGTGTTTTCAATAAATATATTTGCATCAATCAATATCGATACATATTTTATTTATTTACATATTATTTTCTAAAAGTAGCACTTGGAAGCAGGGGGTTTCCAATCACACGCTGCAACACGATTCTGTTTTTTTTGCTCTATAATAACGGGGGTGTTTTTGCGAACATTATTCGATTTTGATTTCAAAAAGGTCAGCAACCCGCCCCCCCCTGTTCTAAAGTTTATGCTGTATCGTAGGTGTTCCGCCTAAAAATATATCAGAGTTTAGTGCTCCCCGACTTCAAAAAGTTTGAGAACCAAGGTCTCACTGGGGAAAATGTGATTTCTTATTTTGACGATATTTTAATCAAGCTAATTGAAAAATTTTCCTTCGTTTATAATTTCGAAAATGGTCTAAGTCATTTAAAGCAACAAAAATCATATTTCCGTAAAATTTCACCATCAAAATGAAGGCTAAATTAATTTTGAAATATTTAACTAAATGTAAACTCTGAAATATATCTCGAAACAAAACCATAATATGACTTAGATCACTTTCATAATTATTACAATGACTTTGATGGCAGAAATTAGAAATCACAAAAATCTAATATTTGATATTGCATGAGTTTCTGACAATTCGAATGCAAACTCGAAATTTTCTCGGCACCGATTTATGTTTGCAATTCTAGAATCACTAGCAACTGAGTGCAAGGATGAAGAACCCAATGATGAGTTATTAAAAATTAGAAATCGCAGATTGCAAAAATTTGAATCACAAAATAGTGAAACCATTGAAACTAATGGAACCTAACAAACACAAATTCATGTTCTATGACCTATTTATGGTGTATTGTCGTTTCGATTTGAGTATAAATTTATGAAACAGTCCTGTTGTTCTTTTGAGGATTTATTGCACTTTTGTTTATCTTTTAAAACTTTTAAGTTTTTGGATATATTATAATATATATATATATATATATTAAATATGAATTGTACAATTAAGTTTAATTTTTTTTCGGTATTTTTGATTATATATATTCAAATAATAACTTTTTGAGAAGTTAAATTTAATTTTCTTTTCAATGGCTCAAGTTAAATAAATGTCTTAAATTAAATTTATTGATTTTTAATTGATTTGAAACTTTTTTTACTTTGTCTTACACTTATTAAATGATTTTCTTTCAAATACAGTGATTCACAAGTTATGTGAAGTTTGAATTTTACAAAATACCATTAAATTTAAGTAAATCATAACAAGGTACCAACACGAGCTTTACGATATATAGTCTTCACCAGGAAGAATAATACCAATAATGGGTATCCGGAAAATTCACTGAAATTAAATTACAGAATAAATAAGAATAGTAGTAATTTTAACTTAATTAATATAAAGTTGGTATAAAAGGTATTTAAGAACTGGAAGGTTTATAAAGCCAAAGTATGCATATTAGTTTGTTTAACCAGTCGGTGAATTTTCCTAGAATCCCAACTATGTATAGTATTTAAACAAAAATTAAAAAATTCTTTTACATTTTAAAATAAATAATTTTCTTATTAAAGTAGAAATATTCAATCTTGATTATTTTCAAAATAAACTTTGTTAATAATATTGTATATTAGTTTTAATTTAATACATTTGAAAACAACAAAATTAATTGTTGCGATATTTAGATCTGACTCCTCGTGTTCAATAGAATAAGACTCCAACACTAACAAAATAACTTTATTTGCAATAAAACTAATACACTCGATTTCACAATTTATCAGAGTAGACATTCTAAGGGTATCACTTCGTAACAGTGATATATTATTCAACCTAATTTATATCATTCCGTAACAAATTGAGATACGATCCGAGGAGTTCTTTGATAATTTTTTTTCCTTTTTGTTATTTTGCGAAGTGGCCCTTCATGTTTGCTGTTCTTGCTTTTTGCACTACAATCCTTGCCTCATTGAATCTGATGGACAATTCACCATTATCCTTAGTACTGGCAACCCGTTAATCCGACAATCGACCGGGTAACCATTAATTAACGAGCTCGCCTTTAAATCAATTAGTTAATATGTTTTGAGCTCCTGGCCATTCTAAAGGCTTTTAATCAATTCAAATTTATTTTATTCGTCTTATAAATTACATTTGTCCGCGGTTACCATTTTCATCGAAAAATTTTGATTTTTCAAATTTTCAATTACTTTAAATTGATTTTGAAAATTTGTAATTTTTTATAATATTTTATTTCGTATTTTTTTGTATAATGGAGCATCCATTAAGGACGTCCCCAAAGAAGGGGAAGGATCTTCGTAAAAAGGCAATTGGGGACACTAGGGAAGGGTCAAGTGCTTAGGACGTTCCCAACAGCATTGATCATTTATATATTATACATAATGGATTAATGATTTTTTTTAATTTTTCTATTTTTTATATACTACAGCACTTTTCTCTATTTTTGCGTGTTACTACATATAATGTTGAAATTAAATTTAGCATATATGCTTTTAAATTATTTAAATTTCTATTTTTGGAGGGGATGTCACCCGGGGGGTCTCGTGAAAAGGGACAAGTGAGATTGGGGATCAAAAATTGATTATTTTAGGGGCCGTCCTTAATGAATTGTCCCTAATCACAATACAATTCACAAATGCCAAATTTATCAACTAAACTATTTAAAAACATTCAAGACAAACTTGCTTACAGCATTTTGCATATTAATTTTTATTCATTGACATCAGGAATGAATCAAATATAACACTTCCCAATAATTATTTAAATATTTTTAAATTTTACACTCCATATCTTGCTTACTAATGTGTTAATTCATTCAATCGGATTTATTAAAATTCTTAAACCATAAATTGTTTTGTAATAATGCTCAAGAACTCCAGATAAAAAGAAAATTCATCCAATGACATTATACCCAATATATGTAAATTAATAACCGAGATCTGAACAAGATCCATGGAAGTTTTGGCTTTATTAATAAACACATCTAAATTTCTCAACTGCTTACGTCTCTTCCGCCATAAAGTGTAAAACTTATAAGTGTGGCAATTCAAACACAAATTTAGACTCAACATCTATTAGGGCTAAACAGATTTGATAATTAAATGATAAATCGCATGTAAATGTAAGTGCTGAATACAGCATTAAAGAACAGATGACTATCGAATTATGAAGTAAATTGAATTCAATAGTGCCCGTTGTCCTTCTAATAATAACTTGAGTAATGATTCATTAACGGTCTGTGAATTTTATTATTGATTATGAAATTTAATATTTTATTGAGAATACCGGAATAATAAATTTAAATAATTAATGAAGTTATAAAACAAAGGGAATGTTGTAGTGGTAAATAGAAATTGTTTTTAATTTCAATTTTCTAGGGTTACTGTGTTATTTGTCAGTAACAATTACTTAAACTTCTTCAAGATTATTTTACTATCCCACGAATTGAAAATGAAAAGGTAATAACAGAAATCAATAAAATAAAGCATTGAAATAATACAAGGTTGTTCTAAATTATCAATTTCAAATTGAAATTAGAAAAAACACTAAAATGCAAATGGAATTTTCTTATCTCAATGACTGAACTGGAAAATCGAGAAAATGAAAAGAAAAAATGATTAAAAGTGTCTTTCTTGACAATTGTCAAATATAGCAACGGCGTTGTGAATTCGCCAAGTATTGTTTGTTTTTATATGCTTAAAATTTAATCCTTGTATTAATACAATTATTCCGTAATCACCATTTTAAAATTTATTGGAAAATAGTTTTTAAGGTACAACTCAACTTTTTCATTATAGTTTAAAACTAGACCCATTTTTAGTGTGACAATGGAGAGACAAAATTTTATTCTCTACAAAATGAAATTAAAAACCTCAGATTCCAAAATTGCCACTTTGTACAGAATTAAATCCTGCCTTAATGTATTGTTGGGCTCAGAGCCAAAATTAAAACAAAATTACAAAAACCAATTTAAACAAAAATGTGAGAATTGTATAAGTTAAAACAAAATAATTAAGGTCGTTTGGAAATTGTCAATATGGCTGCTGTAACATAAGCACGCACCACAAGAAGAGGCCAAAAATAAAATAAAACATATTAATTAAAACAAATTAAAAATATAACAAAAATTAAATAAAACAAATAATTAATTAAAATTCGGAAAAATGCCTACAGATACAAAAAGAAACATACGAAAAATAAAATAAACTGCCAAAACCTTGCAAAATAAGGTTTAGAAAAAACACAGGCAGAAGAGGCGACCAGAAAACAAAATATTGGGGTTTAAAAATAATATTTTAAGAAAATAATAATAAAAATAAAATCCAACTATAAAATATTAATATATCAAAAAATAAAGAAAAATATATAAAAAATTACAAAAATATTTTGAAATAAATAAAATAATTAAAAAGCCCTAAAAATGGCGAAAAATCGCCCATTGGTCGCGTACAGGCACAAAAACACTATATATACGGCAGTCATTTTCATAATTTCTAACCGAATTTTAACAGACTTAGACAATTTTAGTCCGGCAGAAAATTTTTAGAAAATTTGTAGAAATTTTTAGACTAGCAGTGAATCATTCTTAGACAAAATTTTGTATACCAATTTATGCCAATTTTTTCAAATCTGGTTGCATGACTGTGGATTGTAAGTACTGTTATTTTTTGTATAAATATATATTTCGGTGTTAAAGTTTTGATTTTATTCTGGATGGTCGTGGAATCTTTTGGTGCCACTGACAAGTCCCCCTAAAATCTTATTTATAATAAGTATTTCAATAGCAGTTCATGGGACGGATCTCGTGCCGGCTGGTGGGTTAAGTCCCCTAGTTGAGCTCGCGGGTCATGCCTCGTGGACATCTCGGCAGTCCGCAGTCGGGTCTGGCAATACGCACAGAACCGCTACGCAGGGCGCCGTTGTATAAATCGAAGCGGCTACTGAAAAGTGGCCGGAGCGAGTAGAAATTAAAATCACGGGGAGTGCGACTTTAGTTAAACGGGAAGAAAGTTTGTAGGGAAAATTTAAAACATCGTCAGAAAATTAATTGGAAAATCGAGTAGGAAAGGATAGGTTAGTGTAGGAATGCAAATTTGAAAGAATTTTTCCAAAGGTTGAATGATATAATCTGACAGAAGAGAGAAATGTTTAATGAGGTGACCATAGAGGGTTGTAACTACTTAAAATCATGGGAAACGTACCGGGAATTAAGGAATTGTTGATCAAAATTTTAATATAGGGAAAGCTAAAGGTAAACTAGGACAAATGTAGTCGATACCGGGATTAAACAAATGAAATAGGAAATTTACCGAAAAATAAGGAAGGAACGCTGCCCAAATTTTTGAAGTGTACATTTATAAATAATGGGTAAAGATGACGAATAAGTATGGAAATTGTAGGAATAGACGAGTAAGGACCAGGATATAGAAAAAGAAAGACGTAAGACCTTCCATCGGCAGTCCAGAACCCGAAAGAGAAAATGTCATGAGGAGTAGTTCTAGAAATGGAGCTCACCTGCTCATGAATTTTCAACCCTTATGTACATTACCAACATGGAAATCACCATGGGTACATAGGAGGGATAGAATAATAATCGTGATGGCGTTTAGGGGGTAGATGCACAAAAAACCCTAGAAAAAATAAATAAAAAACCAACCCCATTCGCCAACATGATTTTTGGGGGCTCAGCCGGGATTTGAAAGCAATGTCAATTGGAAAGATGCAAACCCAGGGATGTTTAGAAATAACAGAGAGTTTTAGCAATGAACCTGCAGCCAATAGTCGAGTAAAAACTATGCCGATAAGATCGAAATAAGGATAACATGAACCTGGAAAGAAATTGCGAGAATGGCAAAATACCAAAAGTTAAATCATTTGAATAAATATGTCGGGACGACATTTTAAAAATCGATAGGGGACGACCGAACAAAACGCTACAATAATAGTATTACAGGCAACTCTTAAAAAAATTGAATAATAATGTTAATAAAAGTAACAAAGTGGTAAAAGTATCGATAATTAAAAATGGGAATAATAATAACAATAATAATAATAATAATAATAATAATAATAATAATAATAATAATAATAATAATAATAATAATAATAATAATAATAATAATAATAATAATAATAATAATAATAATTATAATAGTAATGATGGTAATAATAGTGATAATAATCATAATGATAGAGATAGTAATAATGGTAATAATAACTGTATTAAAAATTATTTTTGAGCTTTTGTTGTATGATAAAATTATTATTTTGCACGCAAATATGTATAAAGTAATAAAGCATGGATAGGTAGACTGAATGATTGATGAAAATTAGGAATGATGAGGTAGAAGCATGGTATGATGAATGTATATAAAATAGGATGATTGAATGGTATGGAGTTTGATGAAGTAAAAATATGGAGTGAGAATGTGTAATGATGGAGTTTAAACAAAAATTAAAATAACAGACAAAAAATACATAAAAAGACAACTATAACAATAAGAATTAAACTGACGTGAAAATAATAGCAATAAAAACGATAAATAGTGGGAAATAATATTAAGAGTAAACGGATGACAGAATAGAAAGACAGCGGAAAATATCACAGAAAAATGAATTTCAACAACAGTAAAAATGGAAATATCAAAATGAAATGAAAGAGAATGAATAGAGTCAATAAAAAATACAAAATGAATAAATATTGAAACAATGACTAATATCATCGATGAATAAATGGCGATAATAGAAAACAGAAAATCGAAAAATAAAAGGGGTAAAACCACTAATTACACCAAAAGAAAAAATACAGAGACAACGAATAACAGACGAATGAGAAAATTAACGTCCTTTAAGACATATAATTGTAAACTACAACCCAAAAACAGCAATTAATCGCAGTATGAAAGACTTATATATGAGTACAAAGGAATAACACATGAATGAAGGACAAATAAAAATTAAAGCGAATAAAATCAAACACAGTAAAGAGAAAGAATTGAAGAACGCAAAACAGTTGAATGAATGCAGCGACAATGTCAATAAATTGAAAGTTACGCGGAACTGGCAAATGGAAAATCAAAGCCATAGAAACAATTAAAAACATCATGGATAAATTGTAACGTGGGAATAACAGAAAATAGTCGAAAAATAAAATCTAAACAACGAATAATACCCGATACACACAATAAGGATGATAATGATCGGCATTCAAACTGATATTGTTAAAATATATAACAAACAGCATAAAAGTCAAACGTAAATTACAATAGTGAATGTACAAAGTAAAATGGTAAAATAAAATACAAGACAATAGAAGTGTCAATGAAGGGAATATAAAGATAATAAAACAAAAACAATAAAATGAAGGGTAATGGCAGTGAATTGCGACAAAATATCGAAAGTCGAAGTGTTTAAACAGTGAATAACATAACAAATGAATATAGAAAATAAAGAATGGCAACACATTTATATAATGAGATTGAATCAGAAGGAACTGGAATATCGACAAACGAAAATAAAAAGAGAATGAATAAAAATCATTGAATAATATACAAAATAATAAATATCGTGAAAGTAAATGGGGATAACAACTAATAGTGAAAAATGTAAAAAGAAAACTGATGATCGAAAATAGCGAAAAGCACCAACATCGAATCTGAAAATACTCGGAAAAATTTGAATAACAATGAAATAAATTAACATTCAGTGATAGTAGAGAACAACAAAATTACAAAATAAAATAGAGGTACATCAAGGAGGGAGCATTGAAATGAAACTAATAAGATAATGAATAACATCAAAATGGTAAGAATGTGTCGAAGGAGGTTGACCAACGCAGAGGCTAAAAAGCAATACCAGTAATAGACCAACAATTAATAAATTAATAAATAAATTAATTAATTAATATCGAAAAGGGTGAAATAAGAATACTAACCATAATTAATAGCAAGTTTGAGAAATTGAACGGGGAATAACATATTTGAATGTTATAATAACTGATAATTAATAATATCAAAAAATCATAAATTGAAATCGGAAAATATTGAAAAGAGGAGGTATGTGAAAAGACAACCAGTGAGAACTTAGACCAAATATCAAGGGTACAGATAAATAGTAAATAAAGCCGACCTAAATAAGCAATATCACGCGATAGAACAACAAGTCAAACAAATAATAAGCGCGGTTAAAAATGACATTCATAAAGGAGTAGAATACACACACGAATGTTGTATTGGTCAAATAAAGTGAAATATAAGTGGTTATGCTCCTTTAGTATTGTCACTTCAGTACTGTCGACAATGTGCTAAGACAATGAAAACTTGTGTACTTTGTAAAAATAACATTGACGAAAAGTAGTCGAGTATTATGATTAAATGAAGTTGAATTAATAAAAGTCTAGCAGTTGACCCTTCCTGCGCCTATATCTCTCTATATAAAATATGAATATTTATATGTAAAAATAGAAAAGTGATGAATGGAGAAAGTAAAAAAATGAAGGTGTCCCGATCATCCAGAATAAAGTTCAAAAAAGGGGTAAAATACTTTTGAGCTACCCTCGGGTAGTACGTCTGAAGCCAAATCGGGAGGAGATAACCGATCACCCAGAGGAGAAGTATAGGACGACCTTCCGGATAGGTTTGCCAAGTTGAGAAGCTACTGTGGTAAGGCTGATCACCTTGCCGTTGCAGTAGTGGATCAATGAAGCCGTTTTTGTATTTCAAATTTGGGGGGTAGGCGAAGAATTCTCGAGGAGGCAGAATGAAAAGCGCGCGTGTAAAGAATAACCCAAAGAATAAACAAAGAAAATAAAAAAGGACAACAACGAAGAAATGATTAACGAGCTCGAATGAAGGATAGATAAAACCTGAAAGAACAAAACGATCACGAAGCCGGCAGGAAAATGTATTAACAAACCGATGATTATCGATCCGTATTAAGGAGACGAATCTTAATCGTAATAATGACCAAGTCGAATGTGAGGGACAGGTATTAACGGAACCTGATCTCAACTCGGATTAACGAAACGTGTGCTAACAACAGAACTTAGTCCATTCGCATTACTTCAGCTCAGACTGACTTCGTACTACAGAACATTGGTTCATTCGCATTACTTCAGCTCAGACCGACTTCGTATTACAAAACTCGGTCCATTCGCATTACTTCAGCTGAGACTGACTTCGCATTACAGGACATTGATTCATTCGCATTACTTCGGCTGAGACTGACTCCGTATTACAGAACATTAGTCCATTCGCATTACTTCAGCATATTCTGACTTCGCATTAATAGAACATAGTTCTATCGTATTAGGTTAGCACAGTCTCGATTCGTAATAATAGGACATAGTCCGATCGTGTAAATGAGCAGAGTCTCAAATCGTACTAAAGGAGCATAGGTCTCAACGAAATGACGAAGCATAGTTTAGACTAGGTTAAAGAACGTAGTCCTCAAATAAAGAAGATAATTAAAGGAAAATTGCATGAAGAAATCGAAGAAATTATTGAAATAAAGAATAAGAAAATACCCGTGCACGAGGAATTGAATATATTGTGTAAAAGCTATAGCATATAACGATGTTAAAGATAAAAGAGTAGGAAAGCGGAAAACGATGTAACCGATGATAATTATTGACAAGAAATAACGAAAAACGGGAAATATAGAATAAGAAAACGAAATGATAAGACAAAAGATGAAATTGGGGGAAACCAGATAAGGTTAAAACAAAGTGAGATAGATAAAACAATGAAAGATAAATGAGAAAGGAGAGAAATAAGAATTATTTAAGGATAAATAAAAGGGGAATGCGAAACGCAAAATAAATGAAAATAAAATACGGTGGGTAATAGAACTTGGGAAACGGCGTGGTCAAACGAATTGTTAAAAATAAATAATTATTACGACTATATAGATAATTGTTACTACCCCACATAGATAATTAAAAATCGACGCAAAACAAAATCAAAGAGATAAAGAATACTGACGAAAATTATAATGAAAAATGTGACGAAGCCTGTGAAATATGAATTATCATAAGTACGAGTAATGATAACCGAGATAATTGGGAGAAACAGACAATATGGGAACCCTGAGAAACGAGGATAAGTTAACATAAAAAGACAAATGAGTAAAGAAAATTTAGATGAAATAAAAGATGTTTAAACGCAATTATAAAATAAATACCGTTGGTTGGAATTTAAAATTAATAACGCAAGGGAAACGAACAGTAAAATGCTATGCTATGTAATCATTGTAATATAAGATTCATAGATGTTTAATAAACAGTGGAGAGGTGATATTTTTCTATTCAGGTAAATCAATCAAACAAGACAACAATTCAGTAACGACAACAACCAAGCCAACAATTCAGTACCAATAGCAACCAAGTCAATAATCCAGTAACAACAATAAACCAGTCAATCAAGAAATAAAGCAGCAAGACGAGATTCGTAAACGACGATGAATAACGAGAATTCTGAGAAATATTGTGATTACTACCAAAGACCAGGTCACAGATCTAGTAAATATCATGCGCAAATAGAATGTTGGAATTGTGGAAAATTAGGACATACCGCAACAAGATGTAGAATACCCAAAATAAGTTTCCAATGTTGGCAAGATAATCACCTCCCAGCTGCATATCGAACAAGAAGAAATCATGATCAAAATAACAACACCAAAACGCCAGAAAGCAAGTCAACCGAGATGCAAAATGAGATAAATATCCCTACAAGAATGTGTAGCTATTTGGCCGATAACCAACCACACATGGAAATCAATCAACAATCGGAAATAAATGTACTACAAGGTATATCAACGAAACAACAGATAAAGTGTGATCCAATAAAATATCAGCAAGACTGGAACACGTTGAAGATTACCGAAGCATTAGAAGCAGAAAAACGGTATAGTGAGATGGGAACATTTCAAGCATGTATAGAAGAGGAACGTTGGAGAAGAAGGAAAGAGGAGTTGTTGAAAGTAGACATAATAAAATTAACGACCAATGATAGCCAAGTAAAAAAGATTAACGAAATGTGGGAAAAACGAATAAATGGGGTACTAAGAATCAATATGATGCGAGCAATTACAAATAAGGAACCAAACGTACAAAGAATTCCACAAACAAGGATTGAAATCGAGATAATCGAAAGAATGGAAAACGTGAATTTGAATAATGGAGATCACAACGAACCGATATCGGAAAGTGATGTAAATAGAAATATTGAAACAAGAAATCAATTCGGAAATACAATGTTTCAAAAGAACTGTAAATCACTAATAAACGAGGAAAATGAAAAGAAAGCGAACACCAATGAAGATTATACAAAACGAATAAACGAAACTACTGAAATCAGAAGAATAAACCGAACCAGGAAAGACAGAAGGAGTGAAGGAAAATTCAAACAAGGATATAAAACTTATGATAACGCTATCAGATACTGTAATAAATGCCGACGACAAGGTCACAATGAAAGCGAATGTTATAGAAAGAAGATAAGTCCGACTTATGAAAGAAATCGATACACCAAAAATCAATACTATCTCGCAAAGTTATGTTATGAATGCAGTGAAGTAGGACATTTAGCAAACAGCTGCCCAAATACGAAAGATAAATTGGGAAATCAACTCCAGAGAAATAATGGAGAACAGAGCAATCAAATGTATGTAAAGAGAAGAATGTATCAGTCAGAGATAAGGAAGTACCAACCAACGGTAATAACAAGGCAACAATATACGAATAAAGAAGAGCAAAAGAACGGACCAAACAATCAACTGGAAATAAACTCATACGCAGTATTGAAAAGACAATGTATCGAACAAATTAGGATAATAAGTGAATTGATTGTAAAAGTAACTAAACAGGATGAAAAAATTTTAATGTGGAAGCAAGTAGCAGAAAACAAATCAAGAGAGAGTGAAACACTAATGACAACAGTACTCAGACTAAAAGAAGAAGTAATGTTAGCAGAATTAAAAATAAACGAAATGAAGGAGGAGCAAGATAAACATAAAATATTGATTAGATGTGCAGAATTGGTAGAGATGAGGAAGATTAAAAGTAATATAGAGAATAAAATGGAGATAAACAGCGAAGTGTAGACGAAAAACTCAAAAAGATATGTATATAATTAAAAGTAGTATCGATGTATATGTAGAAGTTGATGTATAAGTGGATAAAATAAAAGTAGCAAAACAAAAATAGGTGTATATTTAGACTTGAATGTAAATATTACTAAGTATCAATAAATATGTAGTTAAAAAAAAATAGGGATGAAGCAGTTTTAACCGGAAATAGAATGTTAAAAACATATAAAAATTTGATAAGAAAAATCAATGTCGAGGACAACATTTTTGCGAAGACCGAGGAAGATACGCCTAACGATGAAGACAATGACAATCAACAATAAAACAACAACGAAAAGGAAACAACGAAAAGAAAGTAAATGGCAAGGAAAAGAAAGATAATGGGTGTAACAACAATAAAAACAATAGAAACAACAAAAAACTAAAACTAAAAGACGAAATATGGAAAACGCACTGTATGCCTACCTTAAATAGAAATAAATTTGAAAAATAATATTACGACGTTACCAATAATACCAACAACTTGGAGATTAACCTTAGCTCAACAGCGAGTAACAATCAATAAGAGAGAAAGAGAAAGTATACGAATAAATATAGCAAATGAATATAACAAATATCAACAGTCAGACAATAAATCAAATATGCATAGCAAGAATTAAACGAGATGAATAACCTATCGTAATAGGAAAGCTACTATGTATGAGAGAAATGTCATCAAAAGCAAAGTATTACAATATCATTTCTGCGAACCCATAAAGGATCATCGAAATAAAACAAATAGCCTAACTTCAAAAACAAAATATTCCGTAGGTAATGAAACGAATGATGATATAAATGCAATAACAACATAACCGATCGTAGAAAACAACGAAACAACCAAATATATATATATATGTGTGTATGTGTGTGTATGTGTTATATGTGTATATATGTGTATATGTGTATGTATATATGTATGTGTATGTATATGCGTATATATCACGAACTTCGAACTCAACGACAAAAAGTGAAACAGACGAATCAACAAAAAAATGGAAACGATCAAACAGGAAAATGAACTGAGAAAACAAAAGCGGTGTAATGAGGTGGTTCAGAAAGTCAGAACCTCTCCTAAATTATAACGAATATAGATAAAGGGAATATGAGTGTATATAATGTATAAAATATATGTATAAAAGTATTATAAAGCGTTATGTATAGTATATAACCCCTCCAAAAATTTTGTTAACGTTTAAAATTAGATGAGAAAGTGAATAATGAGTATAAAAATTAAGATAAATGAATCAAAACTATCAGGAAGGCGTAAACGTTCACTGAGATGCGGAAACAGCAGAGAATTTCGTTAATGAGTACACTAAACCCATACAAAACAATGAGCTGACAGCCTAATGATGCTGTAAAATACGAATTATTACCATATGTCGAACATTGAAGAACAACAGAGAAGAATTATTAGAATGCGAAGATAAATTGAAACGCTAAAAACACAGAATCAGTGACAAAGAAACGAACTGCAATGGCAAACGCAATCGGTAGAAGTAGATCAGCAAGAGGAATGGACTGATTGGCTACTGAATCAAGTAGAAGAAACACAAGAACCGGATTCGTCTAGTAGCGGAAAAAAAAATGACAGGAAATGTACTTGTGTAGAAAGATTAACTGTAGAAATGTAGAAAAAAATTCAAAATCAAAAATATGTAAAATTCGATATATAAAAATAAAAAGAAATCAAAATTACGTAAAAGAATAAATGGATAAAAGTAGAAAATACAAAGAAAAATATGGTAAAATATGAATTCAACAAAAGGCATGACGGAAATCAACGAAATTATTAAAATAACCAGGAAACAACCACAAATAAAACTAGAACCAAGATTTTGATGCTGATTATGTACGGAGTTACTAAAAGAGCCGTGACAAACGGAATGCGGACAGAGATTGTGCACCAAGTGCATAATAAACCGAACATCAAACCGTTCAAAGAGATGTCCTGACTATGGAAGTACTAAAATAGAATCCCTTAAAGAAACTCAAGAAGACCGAGCAACCACCAAAGAAATATTACCCATGAGAATAAAATGCCAAAACGAACCGTGCAAGTGAAAAGAGACAATCAAAGACACAAATGACCATATGGACAAATGTAATTATAAAAGAAACCCATGTGAAAGATGTCAAAAACCAATAACAAAAGGTGAGAAAAGTGTCTGTGAAGAAGAGAGAATAAAATGTGAACACCTAAACATGACCGAAATGCGAAAACAAATACAACAAGAACATGCGAATATAGAGGAGGAAAAGGTCGGTGGCAAATTCAGACGAATATGTCTAAGTCAATGTGGGTAATAGAAGAAGTAGAGCTAAAATAGCATTGGGAAAGATGCAGCAGAAAGAGAACAAAATGTCCAATGGTAAAAATGAGATGTAAAACAAAAATTTTGAAAGAAGAACTGTTACAATAGGCACCGAAGCTCCCAAAATGGAATTATGTGAAAGACAACGTGTTGTTAGTAAAAGTATCGGTGGAAAAGACGGGAGCCGGGGAATATCAGATTGAGTACGCCGAGAATGTAAATGAATTATAAATACATATATGTATATATCGTAAAAGTATGACCCATAAATATTATAAAATCTGTACTGCGTAAAATTAAAACGATGAACACCGCAAAAGAAAAATAAACTGATTGTAGAAAATGAATACCGAGCAAATGATAATTGAAGTGCAAGTTGATACTCCGACGGTAATGGTGATGAAACTAATGAACAACGAGGTAAATAGAGCAATATTGATTAAAAACGATACCACCAGAAAATAAATAAATAAATCGAAGGGAAACAGAGATGGAAAACATAAACTGATGATGAAACAGTTCAGAGAACGAACCAAGAACATATACAACCATCAAACAATTGAACTTGCAAAAAATATACGAGAAAGACATGGCCGAAATGAAGGAAATGATAGAAAGTAAAACGGAAAACGATGTCGGAGCAGCAAGAAAAGGTACATTTTGCAACAAACGTCAACAGTACAAAAAGCGGAAACGGAAAACTATAAATGACAAGCCGAGTGGTGAGAAAAGAAAACCAAAGAAAAAAAACGAACAAGTAAACCAGTTGAACAAAAGAAAAGAGTCCCATAAAGATCAAGAAATGAAATTAAAGTATAATAAGGTAATGTCAGAATTGCAGAACCAAACAACGGGCAGTTAGAAAACGAAATATATGAGTAAAGCGAAAGATTGATCAAAAAGATAGACGAATTAGGAACGATGAGAAACAAACACCTCGGACAAGTAGCGGAAGCTGCATACTACGAATACCGAGAGAAACAAGCAAATAAGAAGAGAGAGAAACTCGAAACCCAAGTGGGCAAGTAAGAAACGTACAAATAAGAGGGAGAGAAGAACTAGTAAACACAAAAAGAGGACTTATCGAACAAATAACTCAATGATCCAAAATAATGAGACAAAGTAGAAGAGCCATAAAAGGGCTAAAGAAACAAGCAAGAACCTGGAAGAGAAAATACCAGGAAACCGCAAGAGAGCTGAAGGAATTTCCGCAAAAGTAGACACCTCTGGATGATTGAAAAATGTGGGAACAACTCGAAGATCAGAGAAAGATTATCAACGAGATGTAAAAGCAATTAAAGAAAACTGAATAGAGAGAAGAGGATTCAAAATTGATCTTAGCAATTCGAGAAAACGAGATAACAGTGGCGCAAAGGACATTTAGAAAACTATCAGGATTAAATGAACAAAATCAACTGCAAGTGGAAATAGAGCATTCGCGCCTAGAACATGATGAACGAGATGTGGTAGGATATAAGGATATGTGTGAGAAAAGAGACAAATTGAGAAAGTGAGAAAAAGGTAAAATGCACAATGGGAAAATAAGAAGGAGGCACTTGAGACGAAATTGAGAAACTTGGAAAGTGATGTCGAAAGGCTCAAGGCCCATGAAAATACTACTATGCTAGAAAAGGAAGTAGAGGATCTCATAGAAGAAGTAAACTAACTATCTTATATGTTGGATGGAGAAATGGCTACCACACAAGAATCGCGAGAAAAATGAAAACGAAAAATATATATATATATAATCAGAAAATATATAAAAACCAGAAAAATGTATAAAAACTCATCAAAAGATAAAAACTCATAAAAACCAGAAAATCAAAACGATAATAAAAATAACAAAAATCATGAATAGTCAGATAGAACCAACAACCATAGAAGTAGAGTCATAGAGAGTCATTCCAGAGTTGAGAATAATATTGGAAGAAAAGGGAAAGTATATTACCACGATACTTGAAATAAGAAGTTGGTTAATAGGAGCGGAGTTGATGTTGATGAAAAGTCAAACCCTAGACGATCAAAACGAGACGAACCCAGAGTAAAATAAGCGCAAAACGATACTGTATATAAAGGTGGACAAAAACAAAAGAAACATCTGTAAATAGAGGAAAAGGAACCTGTGGTCAAAAATCACCTTACTTCTACTCGTCACCCTCGTGTACAAATCAAATTCGAACCTTTAGAAAATCCAAGAAACCCTCTATTCAACCCAAACAATCAAGTCAAAACTCAACCGAACCCAAGAATATCTTCTCCGAAAATCCTTATGCAAAAACCTCAATCCACACCTATCAGAAAATGAACCAACTCTATCTTCTAGAAAACGCCCTCTCGCAAATATCAATACCGTCATCTCACCCAACTCCTGAAAATCCGAAACCAAATAAATTCGAAATTATCATGCCTTTAGAAAATCCAAGAAGCCCTCGATTCAATCCAAATAATCAAGTCAGAACTCATCCGAATCCAAGAATATCTTCCGCGAAAATCCTTATGCAAAAACCTCAATCCACACTCTATCTTCTCGAAAACGCTTTCTCGCAAATATCAATACCCTCATCTCACCCAACTCATGAAAATCCGAAACCCAATAAATTCGAAAATACCATGCTCTGTTTGGGAATCGTCCTAATCGTTGTCCTCATCATTGCAGTAGTCTACAAATCACCCAGATCGTGAAATCTTACAGAATATCCCAGCACAATCAACACCAGAGAAGAAGAGATCAAAACAATCGAACAATTCGTTTCGTAAAGCCTACCATCCCAAATCCTCAATACCAAAATAGATCTACAATAATCAACCAACTCCAGCTCATCGAATCTCAACCTAAACCAATCAACCAAGACAACGTCCCAGACCCAAATCACAGACACTAATCACAACATGATTCGACTGACCTTAGCAAACTTCCTCTTGTGTATGTAAATAAAAACTCACTAACAGTATTGATTTATGTATAAACATCCCATCACCTTAAGTGATGTCTGCTTATACCTTGTAAATTGACATTTCATCTGTATAACCTTTTTCTTGTGTTGTATAAAAATATTGTTAACGGAATGGGAATGTGTTTATGAGAAATTGCGGGGCGCAATTTAAACGGCCCCGGGAGTGGTTTGTTGGGCTCAGAGCCAAAATTAAAACAAAATTACAAAAACCAATTTAAACAAAAATGTGAAAATTGTATAAGTTAAAACAAAATAATTAAGGTCGTTTGGAAATTGTCAATATGGCTGCTGTAACATAAGCACGCACCGCAAGAAGAGACCAAAAATAAAATAAAACATATTAATTAAAACAAATTAAAAATATAACAAAAATTAAATAAAACAAATAATTAATTAAAATTCGGAAAAATGCCTACAGATACAAAAAGAAACATACGAAAAATAAAATAAACTGCCAAAACCTTGCAAAATAAGGTTTAGAAAAAACACAGGCAGAAGAGGCGACCAGAAAACAAAATATTGGGGTTTAAAAATAATATTTTAAGAAAATAATAATAAAAATAAAATCCAACTATAAAATATTAATATATCAAAAAATAAAGAAAAATATATAAAAAATTACAAAAATATTTTGAAATAAATAAAATAATTAAAAAGCCCTAAAAATGGCGAAAAATCGCCCATTGGTCGCGTACAGGCACAAAAACACTATATATACGGCAGTCATTTTCATAATTTCTAACCGAATTTTAACAGACTTAGACAATTTTAGTCCGGCAGAAAATTTTTAGAAAATTTGTAGAAATTTTTAGACTAGCAGTGAATCATTCTTAGACAAAATTTTGTATACCAATTTATGCCAATTTTTTCAAATCTGGTTGCATGACTGTGGATTGTAAGTACTGTTATTTTTTGTATAAATATATATTTCGGTGTTAAAGTTTTGATTTTATTCTGGATGGTCGTGGAATCTTTTGGTGCCACTGACAAGTCCCCCTAAAATCTTATTTATAATAAGTATTTCAATAGCAGTTCATGGGACGGATCTCGTGCCGGCTGGTGGGTTAAGTCCCCTAGTTGAGCTCGCGGGTCATGCCTCGTGGACATCTCGGCAGTCCGCAGTCGGGTCTGGCAATACGCACAGAACCGCTACGCAGGGCGCCGTTGTATAAATCGAAGCGGCTACTGAAAAGTGGCCGGAGCGAGTAGAAATTAAAATCACGGGGAGTGCGACTTTAGTTAAACGGGAAGAAAGTTTGTAGGGAAAATTTAAAACATCGTCAGAAAATTAATTGGAAATCGAGTAGGAAAGGATAGGTTAGTGTAGGAATGCAAATTTGAAAGAATTTTTCCAAAGGTTGAATGATATAATCTGACAGAAGAGAGAAATGTTTAATGAGGTGACCATAGAGGGTTGTAACTACTTAAAATCATGGGAAACGTACCGGGAATTAAGGAATTGTTGATCAAAATTTTAATATAGGGAAAGCTAAAGGTAAACTAGGACAAATGTAGTCGATACCGGGATTAAACAAATGAAATAGGAAATTTACCGAAAAATAAGGAAGGAACGCTGCCCAAATTTTTGAAGTGTACATTTATAAATAATGGGTAAAGATGACGAATAAGTATGGAAATTGTAGGAATAGACGAGTAAGGACCAGGATATAGAAAAAGAAAGACGTAAGACCTTCCATCGGCAGTCCAGAACCCGAATAGAGAAAATATCATGAGGAGTAGTTCTAGAAATGGAGCTCACCTGCTCATGAATTTTCAACCCTTATGTAAATTACAAACATGGAAATCACCATGGGTACATAGGAGGGATAGAATAATAATCGTGATGGCGTTTAGGGAGTAGATGCACAAAAAACCCTAGAAAAAATAAATAAAAAACCAACCCCATTCGCCAACAGTATTAATTTACTGGCAACATGGCCACTACCTTCCAATAGTTTACAAAAGGATGAAAGAAAACGAGAGAGTAGACATATGTGAGCACTCCGTGTCAAAAGTACATTTCATAACAAAGGCATATTACATAATAATTTTCTTGACCCCACCTACCGTTATTGTAAAACTAATTTTCAGAATCATTTAAAAGGAAAAGATTTTATCAGTTGAATTGATATGGGGTTTGATCTACCAAGAAATACATCTTATAATTGTGAGACATTTGTTTTGATTTGAAGTTAACATTTTTATTGACAAATTTATTTGACTCTACAATTTTTTCTTAATTGAGCATGTTTATTTGGATACAGTACTGAATTTCTAAACAAAAACATTCTTGTCACTCATTTTCAAATAATGATTAATATATCATTACACATCTCTTTTTTAGTGGTTGAATCAAGATGTAACCAAACATATCTTGTTTTTGTATATTAGATGTATGTATACGCCCTTTGTATGTGAGAATTTGTATTTAAACCACATTGCAAATCATTACGAACATAGATAAAATATTGTATTGCCAGAAATAAAAATAGTGTACCATCACAAATAAAACATATTGTACCATCACAAGTAACCAACAAATAAAAAATCAAGATAAAAAGCAGTTTAAACAGGATATTTATTTTCCGTCAACAATTGAAGAGAAGTGAGATCTTCTTAACCAATTTCGTAATACTCAAATGTTGACTCTCTTGTCTAATAATACATCCATCACATTTGTATGGTATATTTGTTGGGTTAATATCGTTTAAAAGACGGTATTCGCTGACTCCTCGTGTTCTTTATATTTAAATGAAAACCCAACACAAAACAACTTTATTCTCACTTCACCACAATTACAATTTAGTTATTAATTTGAACTTTTCTTTCTTTGATAATTTATTGTATGTTATCACGAGGTAGGAGACCCAAGTGAAGTGGAGACCACCTTTCTAGCACAATTATTTAGAAATGTTTCACTTGTTTTTACCTTTTGACCGCTCCTTTTCTGGTGTTGAACGTATTTCGTTATTAACTCTCTTCGACAAAATTGGCAATTTTCTTTTTTCTGAGTTTTCCTTTTATTGCTTTGATCAAGCCATTATTAAACTGTTATCTATCCTCTCGTCAACATTTGTCCTCTATTGACGCTGTTATCTATTGTGATAAACCTCAAATGTGATCATAATAACAATTTAATGTTCTACTTGGTGCCCATTTTGAGTTTCCATCTACTAATTAATTACCCCGGGTTTTCCCTTATCGCTCAGGGCTTCCTATTTACTTGGGCTTTCCATTTGCACGGGCTTTCCATTGACTCGGGCTTTTCATTAGTAATTAATTAATTTTTTAATCAATTTGTTTTTGAGCTCTAACTGAATTTTTACTATCATATATTAAATTCGTCTTTTGATTTGGCATTCAACCATACCGCTTTCTCCGATCAATTAATTAATTTTGCACTTTCGTTATATTTGGTGAATTTAATTGTTTCTTTATATAACCCCGACTTATTGCTGAATTGTTGACAGTGATCAGCTCTTTGTCTAATGTTTTCAGATGATTCAATATTATCACATTGAGATCTATTTGAGTCGCAATTTATATTCTGAATGAATTATTTTTGCTACAGAATAGGCTAGCTTTTAACAGAACCGAATAGAGTTCACTCCTTTTTTCAATATGAATCTGTATTTGTTTTTCTAAAAGAATAAATATAAAAATAGAAATAAAATAATCAAAATATACCATTTGAGGATAGATTTTACATTTGTGAACTAATAATTAATTGATAAAATAATCATGTGTATAGACTTATTTTTATCCATATCCATGGGTGTCCGCAGAAGAAGGTAAGAGGAAGTGCAGGAATTGCAAAGTTTATCTAGTTTTTCTCCCGGTCGTTTAAAATATACTGAATGATGCAACATGAACAAACCATTAAAAATAATTCACACTTAACTTTAAATTAAATAAACTGATACTATCATATTTCTTATTTTTTATCAGGGGTTTAAAAAGTAAAATTTAGTCTAGTCTATTACGGAACCAATTCATAGGCAGTCAACAAATTTGGGTAAAATTAAAAAAGATTCAAGTTTTTGTTCAAATCCTTAACATTTTTGTGTAATATGTAAATAGATGTCTAAAAAATGATTTGATCTTTTCACTGTACATTATTTGAAAAAATTATGGGTTCTATTTTTATAAACATCTAGAAAAAAAGGTTGACCCACCTGGAAAAAATATTACTTATTCATCCAATCAGAATTACGCATGAATGATGTAATCATATCGCATTAGATGTGTTTCACTTAATTGGAACAAAAAAATATTTACTATGTGAACAGGCAAAGGGTAAAGAAAATTTATAATCGTCACTAACTGATTTACTATCAACACATAATTTACACATGTTTTAATTACTTTACGATTGTTGGATCATTAGAACACAAATTATTATACTTGTCTTATCTAAACCATAGAAATATTTACAGATCATAAAACCAATTCATATACTTTGACAAACGATGTAAATAAGTAGTTGATGCATATAGATAGAAACTGCAATTGATTGAATTTGTAAATGTTTCATTTTATATTGTAAATCTTCAATATTTATTTATTGTTAACATCCAATAATTATATAATTTTATGATTTGAAACCATATGACAAAATAATATTTTACATTAACGTATATCAAATTGCATCAAAATAATAGTAATATATTTTAGTTAACTACAACAAAGTAATGAATCTCTAAGTAAGTTGTTCAATTTAATAAAAATATTGTAATAACTTTAAAATAATACCATGAATTTTATCAAATAACAACTATGTAATAAATTTTTTAAGATTTTTTTTTACCAATTAATAAAATATTACAATAAAGTTTATCAAATTACAGCCAAATTATAAAATATTTGAGTAAATTACAACAAAATAATAAAACTTTATATAAATCGTTACAATGAAATAAAAATATTGTAACAACTCAAAAAATTATTGCAGCAAAATAATAAAATATTAAACCCATTAACCAAAAAAAACTTGGCGAACCACCTATTTTTTCTTTACCTAAAAATCCCTTTTAAAAGATGTGAATTGTTGTTCTGTATACTTAAGTGTCATACAAGACGACTTATGCAATAAAAGCTTAATTTTTTAAACTAAAAGCAGGGAAAAAACATTTTTTAAATAGCGCTTTATTTGCTGGGCACCTGATGGGTAAAAGATATAAGATTTTCGCGGGCACTTTCAAGGGATTCCCGCCAGATGCGCGCACAAGAGGTATAACCATTGGATACCAGTCAAAAATGACATTGGAAATGTATTCCAATGGGCGGTTTCTAGTTTAAAGTGAGCCATATTACCATGACTGATAATATCCTAGAAAACCTTTAGGTTCATGAGCTACCATAGAAGGTATTCACGCTCACTTTGATTACGGGTCCCTCTGTTGCTTATTTAATTGAAATAATAACGATCATTCAATCACTTTATTTTATCTTAAAGATACTATTTATCGAATAATTTAATTATTGTAAAACGAACATCAATTCAAAACCCAGAGCATTTTATTGATTATATCACAAGATTATCTGGGTTTATCAGAAGATGTGGGTCCAGATTACTTTACCTGACCCAGTAAACAAGCGGTCTTCAATTTGCGCCTTCTTTCTCTCTCCGCTTTGCTGGGGTGACATTTTTTGTGATTCGGTTTTGGTTGTGGACCGTTACTGTTTGAGTATTGATTGGAGTGGGGTTTGAGATGAACCATGTGATACTTGGATTAATGCTCTGGGGTAGTACCCGATTTCTGCCCTTATCGTCTCTTTTAACTTTAGTTGGTAATTTTCCTTCTTTAATTTGTCTATTTCAATAACTATCTCGGCGTGTTGAGTTTTTAATAACTCATTCTTTTGATTCAATCTCTTTGCCTGTTCTAATCAAGTCCAGGTTTCCTCCATCTGACGACATCTTCGTATCATCGATTTAGCTCACTGGCTTTGTTTTAGGACCTCGTTGTATTAATGTGCTACTTCTTGCCGGAACCTCTCTGCGTCTATCGTTTCTATTTGATTGGGTTGCATTAAAATGATTTAGAAGCGGTTTTAATTCAAATCGATAATCGTATTAGGAATGTTATGTGAAATGATAAAGAAAAGAATTGTTTATTTCAATTAGGAATTCTCATTAAAATTCTATCAGATTAAAAATAATATCCCTTGAACAATATAAATGTGGGTCCTCTTCATTCTTATCTACATTAAGTTAATAAGTATAAAAATCACAAATTTTATTTAATATTATTTGAACAATTCTTGAGATTCCCATTGATATCTTTTTATCCTGTAGCCGATCCTTCTTAAAACTCTTTTCCTCAATGATGGAAAGCACAAAAATTATAAATAAAATTAATCAAGGTTAATAATAACGATAATAAATGAAAATGTGAGTCAAAATTTAAATTGAATTTCTCAAAACTGAAAATATTATTACTACTTTCAATATTCATTCTACAATGGTTTCTGGTGACTATGTGCCCGAAAATTCTAAATAACCAAATACGATCATCATGAGCCTGAATAAAATGTTTATAAAATACAAAAAATAAAAATAAAAAAGACAATTAATATTTTTAAATTTAATTTCCAATCAGAGGTTTACTTTATGCAAACCTGTATATTTATCATTTATTTTTATCATTCAATATGAGTAAACTTGATAGTGTAATAGTTTCATTTATTGAATACTAATATTTAGATTTCTGTTCTTAAATCTTCATATTTCTTAACAACTCTCAAATATCTTTTGCATTATTATTCTGTACAATCTTTTCACTTCCTTCTTGTTTACTAGTCTTTTTATTCTTCTTTCTTTTTATGTATAATATTTAATCCTTCCTCGTGGTCATTCGCTCTGTACTGAGGGTTTGATGTTAAGGTTTTTGGAGAGGAGATCTGACCCAGCGAAATACCATTCACTACGGGTACCTCCCACACCGAAGTACTAGTTCTAGACTAGTTGTTTGATTTTCATTTTTATAACTTATATGCATGTTATCATATAATTAATAATTTAAAGATTAAACAATAATAGTCAATAAAAATAATAATAATAGTAAATAAAATAGACTTTATAATTTACCATCGTTTAACTTTCAAATTTTTGAGACAATAGAGAGTTGGCAATTTAAAAAATTAATGATAACATTTAATCATAACAATAATAATAATAGTAAATGTAATGAATGATTATTATTAATATTAACTTTATTCAAATTTATTACTCATAATGGAGAGTTGGTCATGAGGCATCTCGTATAGGCCAAGTATCATAGAGACGAAGTTTTCATAGGACTTGGTCGATACGAGGAAATATTTTGAATTACAGTTTATTAAAAATTTGACTAAAATAATTCAACTAAAACATGTTATTAAGGAAAAATTTGAACATTTGACCATCAAAGGTCTACATAGGTATGGCATAAAAATATTATAAGTTCATTTCCTAGCTATAACCTAAATACCCTATTAAATTTTGTCTTATAATCTTTTACACATGAAAAAAAAAATATAACAAAAGTAGGTAGTTAGTGGCACACTGGGACCATACACAAAATCCCCAATAAAAAAAGGGGTGGGGAGGGGTTTTTTTAGTGATTGCATAATAAAAAAGGGGTGGGAGGGGTTTTTTAGTGATTATTTTCGGTGTGTATTGATTACACAATGATGTAATCAAGATAATTAATTTTTATGTGTGCACATTTTTTTTGGATAATTTTTTGTGTGTATTTTTTTCCCAAATTTTTGTGTGTGTATTTTTCGAAATTTTTAAGTGGATTTTTATGTGTATTAAAATTTTTTAGTAAAATTTCTAATTAAAATTTATTATCGAATTTATTTTCAAATGTTTGAAATTTAAAATATAATTTTTTATATGTTTCTAATTAAAATTTTTTAGTAAAATTTCTAATTAAAATTTTTTCAGTTGAATTGTATATGATTTTATCAATATAGTTTTTATATATGATTTTTAAAATATTATTTTTATATCTAAGTTTATTTTTTTTTAAGTTAAATTTAAATTATATATGATTTCTAAGTAGAATTTTCAGCATAAATTAGTGGCAACTGGAACCACACACAAAATCCCCATTAAAAAAGGGTGGGGAGGGTTTTTTAATGATTGCATAATAAAAAAGGGGTGGGGAGGGTTTTTTTTAGTGATTATTTTCGGTGCGTATTGATTAGACAATGATGTAATCAAGATAATTAATTTTTATGTGTGCACATTTTTTTTGATAGATTTTTGTGTGTATGTTTTTCCAATTTTTTTATGTATGTAATTTAATTAATTTTTTTTGTGTGTATTTTTTTTCGAAATTTTTATTCGAGTTTTTGACGCGAATTTTTTTTAAATTCAAATTTTTGGAACATTTTTTTAAAATTCAAATTTTGGCGAATTTTTGAAATAAAATTGAAATATTTTTTTGAATAAATTTTTTTTCAATCACACTATAGTCAGGGGGTATTTTTGAAAAAGACTAAAATAAATTGGCTTGAATCGCCTAAGATGAACACACTATAGTTAGGGATATTTTTAACTTGTAATAAAAAACAATGCAATATTTGGTCTCAATATTTTCTAAAGGTAAATATCGGCATAAAATAAAAATGGCTTGAATCGCCTACTGATAAAAAATTGACAGGGGTATTTTATAGGCTTGTTAAAAAAACACTTGAAATATTTGTTCACACAATTTTCATAGGCAAATTTAGGCTCTAGATAAAAATAATTTAAAATACCTAAAGTAAATTAAGATAAATTAAAGTACATTAGGATATATTAGAGTATATTAAAGGGTCTAAAGTAAATTAAAGTACATCAGAGTATATTAAAGTAAATTTAGATAAATTAAAGTACATTAGAATACATTTAAGTATATTAGAGTAAATTAAGGTTACTCTAGTAAATAAAGATACATTAGAGTACATTAAGGTAAATTAAAGTAAAATTAAGGGTCGAAAGTCAATTTAAGTACATTAGGGTACATTTAAGTAAATTATGGTTTATAAAGTAAATTAAGGTACATCAGAGTAATTTAAAGTACGTTAGAATAAATTTAAGTAAATTAAGATTCTTAAAGTAATTTAAGGTGCGTAGAGTAAAGTATGGTAAGTTAGGTAAAAATTTTTTAAAATTAAATAGAGAGTCAACAGTTAAGTTACATAAGGGTAATTTTTAAAGCTGAAAATTTTAAAAGCAGTTATAGTAGGCAAATTACATCAGGCAAGAATTTTTTAAAAGTAAATAGAGGGTCAAAAGGTAAGTTACATAAGGGTAATTTTTAAAGCTGAAAATTTTAAAAGCAGTTATAGTAGGCAAATTACATCAGGCAAGAATTTTTTAAAAGTAAATAGAGGGTCAAAAGGTAAGTTACATAACGTAAGAATTTTTAAAGTTAAAAAGAGTCAACAATATTGCATGATAAAATTTATTAAATAAAATTTTTAGTATAGTTTTATCGATCAATTTTTATACATATTTTTAAATGATAAAATTTTTAACATAATTTTACAATGGAATTTTTCATACATGATTTTTAAATAGAATTTTTAGTATAATTTTATCGATGAATTTTTTATATATAATTTTTAAAGATGAAATTTCTATGATAATTTTACAATGAAATTTTTATACATGTTTTTAATTGAAAAAATGTTTAATGTAATCTTACAATCAAATTTTTAGTATAATTTTAACTATGACTTTTTTATACATGTTGATAACGATCAAAGAAATTTAGTGTTAATAATAATAATAATAATAATAATAATAATAATAATAATAATAATAACAATAATACTTTCAGAAAACATAAAAAGTTAACTTACTTGGTATCAACTTCTGAACACTGATAACCCATACACAGTGAATAATTCATTAATAACTGAACAACAATCACTAGGTACTGTATACAAATAACTGAGTACTGTACAACTCTCTATATACATACTAGGCATTGAATAATTTGCTTATTCATTAAAATGTCATATTTAAATAATATTTACTCTTTGAACACCGATATTCAACCAACTTAACTCACTTAAAAATAAAATTTTCTCCCAATCATATCTCCTTAAAATACTTGGTTATTCACACACTTACAATATGTTATCAATAACTAGTTACTGGACAAATCAATATCGAAAATTGTTTACTGACCAAGAAATCTTTAAATAAAAGCACATAAAAATTTGAACAATCAAAAGAAATACAATTTCAATTACAAATTTTATTAACTTCTCCACTCTTTTATCGATCATTGATGTCTCCAAATTGTTTGGTTGCTTAGTTACCTGATTGCTATCAAGAAACTATTAATCATTGAAGCCCAATCAAGTGTTGTATTTTCTCTGAATAAAATTTATTGCTTTAAAAGTCTTGTATGTGATTTATTGACATTTTGTAAAACTTAGTTAAAAGACTTTGAAATTTTTCTACTATTTTTGTAATATTTTTAATTGCGTCCAACAATGAACAATTACTTAAAGTTATTAAAGTTATTTTGAAAAAAAATTTAAATTTAACTTAAAAAAAAATAAACTTAGATATAAAAATTATATTTTAAAAATCATATGTAAAAACTACATTGATAAAATCATATGCAATTCAACTGAAAAAATTTTAATTAGAAATTTTACTAAAAAATTTTAATTAGAAACATAAAAAATTATATTTTAAATTTCAAACATTTGAAAATAAATTCGAAAATAAATTTTAATTACAAATTTTACTAAAAAATTTTAATACACAAAAAATATACACATAAACATTTTAGTAAAAACACACATAAAAATCCACTTAAAAATCCACTTAAAAATTTCGAAAAATTATCCAAAAAAATGTGCACACATAAAAATTAATTATCTTGATTACATCATTGTGTAATCAATACACACGTAAAATAATCACTAAGAAACCCCCCCCACCCCTTTTTTATTATGCAATCACTACAAAAATCCCTCCCCACCCCTTTTTTTAATGGGGATTTTGTGTGTGGTCCCAGTGTGCCACTAACTACCTATTAACAAAAGAAAAATGTAACATAATCCTCCTCACTCTTAGGGTTCTCCAGAAATTAGTATAATTTTTGAAAATTTTTAATTCTTTTCAGAAATAGCATTACTTTATGTCAATCTGGCATCGACTTATATAGGGGGGTTTTACACGCATGTTTTTTCTCCTGGTTTACAGATTTTCGTGATTCTTTTTAATTTATGATTCTTTCTAATTATATTTCAGGCTCAATTCTCATAGTTATTTTCTAGAATAAGCGTTTTCGATGAATTTGGAGCCAAAGTGATGAAATTGGTGAACTTTGTTAGTTTTTAATGATTTTCAATTTCTTTTAAATGTTTTTACTTATTTTTTACATATTGTTTGCATTTTTTCACCCCTTTTTATACTTTTTGTATTATTTAATGCTAAATCATCTATATTTGATGATTTTTCGTCCATTTGGACTTTGCGCGCCCAAAGTTATAGGATCTCATGCCGGATAAACAAAACTTTTTAAAACCTTAGTTTTTGCCAGCATATTTAATATTTGAAAATCTTTTGGCGAACCATCTATCACCTGTTCGTGCACCACAGTTTGAAAACCACTGGGCAAGTGTCCAGTGATGTCATCACTGATTGTTTAAATATTTTAGTATCTGATCCCAAGATATAATCCAATTCAATTGCGTTAGAGCAGATTTTGAATGAAAACACTATAATAACCAAGAAACATGTGTTCAATGGTGTATTTTTTAGTCGATGAAAACATAAAGTGATCAATATTCGTTCACATAATATTATAGAAATGTTTTTGATCAATGTTTATAACAATAATTAAGAAGTATTATACAAATTTTAAATAATTTTAAAATATTACGGATACATACATGCAGATGATAATTGTTTTATTAGAAATTGTTGCCAGAATAAAATTGTGGTGATTTTCGATGGAAAATGTTGGGTATCGATAACAATTTTGTAATACTTTAAAGATCATTTATTTTTTATTGGTAAAATTCAGATTTTTATGATAATTTTAAGGGAATTTGATTGGTTGAATGCATATAGTAAATATGATCCGAATGATGGATTTTTAAGGAACTTATTCGGTTAAATATAGATTTCTAAAGAAAAAAAATATTATCGATTTTATAGGTTTTTACCAAAAAAATATGAATATTGTTAGTACAGTGGGTGAAATTGATATTTGAAAGGAAACAATTGGTTAAGATGGGAATTTAGGATATTTTAAGGGGAAATAATCGATTAAGAACAAGTTTTTGTCATTTTTAAGGGGATTGGGTTGTTTGAATATCTGTGTTCAAAGGGTAAATATTTTCTAAATGGCGAATATAGAGAAGGAATTTATAATACTTTGAGGGGAATTTGTTCAGATAGATATCAATGTGTGTGTAAATTTTTTGAGAGAGTGGAAATATTGTCATTTAATGGGAAATGATTGGTTAAGAAGAGAATTTATGATCTTTTAAGGGGAAATGATTGGTCAAGAGATGAATTTATGATCTTTTAAGGAGATTTCAAGAAATTTATTCGGTTGAATATCGATATAAGTCGGTGATTTTTATGAAAATAATGAATATAGCTGGGGTAGTGGAAATATTGTCATTTAAAGAGAAATGATTGGTTGAGAGTAAATTTAATTATATTTTTAAAGGAATTTATTTTGATTGATATCGATATAAGTGGGTGAAAAGATGGTAGAAATAATGTTATTTAATGAGAAATAATTGATTGAGAGTAAATTTTATTTTAAAGGAAATGATTGGTCAAGAGAGGAATTTATGATCGTTTAAGGGGATTACAAGAAATTTATTCGGTTGAGTATTGATATAAGACGATGATTTTTATGAAAAACAATCAATATAGCTGGGATCATTTAAAGAGAAATGATTGGTTGAGAGTAAATTTTATATTATTTTAGGGGGAAACGATAGGTTAAGAGGGGAATTTATGATATTTTTAGGGGATTTATTTGTTTGTATATCGATTTTAAAGGATGGATATTTAGTGAAATAGATACATTTTCATTGATTTAAGGGTTATCAAAATAAATCAATAAGATATTGGTTTATTAGAATCTGATTAAAATATACTATACGAGTTCGGTTCTAAGAAAATTTTTGATTCATGTAACTATATGTATTTAAGTATTTATTTGATTTTATTAATATATTTGTAACTTAATTTAATTAAAAACTAAAATTGATTAGTATTTAAAAATTTTTTGTTACCCATTATTTATGTTTTTATTGACAATTTTCTGAATAATTTAAATATTTATGATTATTTCTAGGAATGAAGAGAAATTGTACAATTAAATACTATGAGCAGTTGATAACATACATTAATTTTCATTCAACAAGTACCTAGAACAATTACCTAACAATCTTATAAAATTTTAAAAAATGATCTGACAAATTTTTTCAATTATTTTACAACTTAGTTAATTAATTTTTTTATTTGATAAGTACTATTTTTTTACAATTATCTACTATGTTGAAACTTATTTTTAAAATTTTTTATTCAAAGTACTTACAAATTTTATTAAAGATCTATCTAAACTTGTCAAAAATTATAAAATTTTGGTAATTTTAATAAGTATTACTCAATAACTACTATTTTCTTACCAATCTGCTGAATGTCTTATTTTAAAATTTCTTCAAAGTACTAACATTATTTACAAATTAATCAGTTTTATTTAAAATTTAACAACTTAAAATATTTCTCACAACTTTAATCAAATTCTATTCACATGCTAATCATAATTTAAGGACAAGTCTTATTTTTACAAAAACAAATATTTTACAACAATTAAACATACATATTTGGATTTTTAGTAGATTTTATTGGTATCTATCAGTGCACAGGTACCTGATCCGTGTAGTTTTTTAAGCTTTGTTAGAAATACAACTTATTTAGTGGTTGGTCGATAATCATTTAATTTCTAGTAATGTGGTATATGATAATTATTTTATCTATTAACTTTATTCAAAGATGTTTAGAAACTTAAAAATCTAATAATTTTCAATAAATATATGGAAATTTATTTCAAGTACTGTGAAAGTAATATATGTTTTGCGAAATTAATTTAAGAATATTTTTCTAATCAAGTTTCTTTTTACTATCAATTACAACCACTTATACTTACCAATTAATTTATCATTCAGTAAACAACAAGAGTTGGAGTGAAAAGAATAGAAAATGTGTAAAAATAAATTTAAGTCATTTTTTGAGCTGTTAGCAATTAATAGATTTATTTTAGACTTAGGGGTATGTGAAAATTTAATGAAAAGGTTGACATTCATCTTTGGAAATACCTTTTAATAATTGTTAATTATTGGATGCAATTAAAAAGATTCCAAAAATAGTAGAAAAATTTCAAAGTTTTTTAACAAAACTATTAATTTCTACAAAATAATTTCAATAAATCACATACAAGAATGTAAGCAAAGCAATAAACTTTTATTCAGAAAAATACAACAATTGGTTGGGCTTCAATGAATTTGATTAATAGTTTCTTGATAGCAACCAAGTAACTAAGTAACCAAACAATTTACCAATTCGGAGACATCAAGGATCAATAAAAGAGTGAAGAAGTTTTTTATTAATGACATTTGTAATTGAAATTGTATTTCTTTTGATTGTACAAATTTTTATGTACTTTTATTTAGAGATTTCTTGGTCAGTAAACAATTTTTGATATTGATTTGTTCAGTAACTAGTTATTGATAACATATTGTGTATAGTATATAGTGAATAACCAAGTAATTTAAGGAGATATGATTGAGAGAAAATTTTATTTATTTTTAAGTGGTTTAAGTTGGTTGAATATCGGTGTTCAAAGGGTAAATATTATTTAAATATGGCATATTAATGAATAAAATACACTATTATTCAATGCTTAGTATGTATATAATGAGTTGTACAGTACTCAGTTATTTGTATACAGTACCTAGTGATTGTTGTTCAGTTATTAATCAATGAATTATTCACTACATATGGGTTATCAGTATTCAGAAGTTGTGACCAAGTAAATATAACAATGGATTTGGTTGCAATGAATTTGATTAATTATCGCTTGATAACAACAAGGTAACTAAGCAACCAAAAAGTTTACGAATTTGGAGACATTAATGATCAATAAAAAAGTGAAGAGTTTAATAAAATCTCAACTTGTATTTCTTTTGTTGAACCTTTTATGTGATTTATTTCAAAATTTGTTGGTCAGTAACCTATCATTAATATTTATTGGTCCAGTAACTAGTTATTGGTAACATTTTTCAGATCTGGGAAATGTCGGGTAATGGGATGTAAGCAACTTCTAAAAACTGGGGATTTGAAATATAATATACATGATTTACAAATTCAATCAATCACTGTAACAATCGATATTGGAAATTTTATAAATTTATATGAATTACAAAGAAAGGTGAATTGTATATTTGAACCAGAAATATTTCCAGCATTACGTCTTCAAAAATATAATCCATCATGTGTCAATATATTTTCAAGTGGGAAAGTAGTAATACTCGGAATAAAATTCTTGGATTATAATGATTATGTGGAAAATATGAAATCAGAAATAACTATGTTAATAAATTAATAAATATTTTGTTTGAATTTGTTTAATTTATTAAGTATTAAAAAATGTCAAAATGTGAATCATGTATTTTATTTTATTATTTAGTTTATCTCTTTGAAGTAATTTTAAAGAAAATTCAGGAACTTTATCCAAGAATTAAAAATACGTTAGATTATTGCGCACCAGAGTTTCTCGCAACAAAAATTTACCATTTCACAGGGATTAACATTGAAGAACTTCTTGAGATTCACCTTGATAACGTTCAGGGATCTGGTGACCGATGTGTTGCAAATTGCATTGTTTATAAAGTTAGTATGAGAATAACATGTTCAAATGGATGTCCATGTTGCCACGATTTCAAACGTGACCAAACAATCCATATATTGTTGGCCGAAATGCGTAAAGCATATTACTCGGATATTTTTGATTTGAAATAAAAATTAATCTTTTTTATTTAATCTTTATTGTCAATAAAAATATTTGTATGGATTGAAAGTTTGTTATTTTTACAATTCAAAATTTATCGATGATTTATCTTTTTTACAATGAAAAATGATTCTTAGACTTACAATAATTTTAAAAATAAATAAATAAAAAAAATGTTAATAATAATAAAATAATAATAATATAAAATAAATAATTAATTAAATAAAAATAATAATATTAAATAAATAAATAAAAATAAAAAATAATTATTTAATTCATTTCATTAAAACAAACAATTTAATTTAATAATAATATAATTTAAAAATAAATAAAATAATTGACTTATTTAAAACAAACAATTAAATTTAATAATTATATAATTGAAATATAAATAAATAATATTATTGACTTAAAAAAATAATTAAAGTAAATAAAAATAAAACATTCATTATTAGTCGACAGGCGATTTGAGCCAATTTTATTTTTATGGGTTTTTAAGTATGAAAAAATAATTAGTGCTGGCGTACTGGGTGTAATTAATTTTTTTAAGTCTGTACAAAGCTTATTCAAACTTATCCTCCTCGATCAAAATACCTTCTTTTCCTAGGGTCTATGCTATCTTACTCAGACGCCCCACAATTTTAATCCTACCACTATATCCCCATGAGCAAGCTCATGTTGGTACTGTATATAGCAGCTGAAAATTCATGAGCAGGTGAGGTCCATTTCTAGAACTACTCCTCATGATATTTTCTTTTTCGGGTTCCTGACTGCCGATGGAAGGTCTTACATCTCTTTCTATCTATACGCTTGTTCATACTCATCTATTTCTACAATTCCTATATCAATTTGTCATCATTACTTATTATTTATTAAAATATTTTTCAAAAATTTGGGCAGCGTTCCGCCCCTATTTTATGGATAATTTCTTGTTTCATACAAACGTTAGCCTATGGTAAATTGAAATGAATGCATTATTATAATGTCATTATTTTAGTCCAACAACTCATTTTTGCTTTCCTATGGTCGTCACAGTTACCATCATTCGTAAATCTCTATATTATCATCTCACAGATCTATGCTAAAATGTATCATTTTATTTTAATTTTCCACCGTGATGATTATCAAACAATGTACGTGATTTAACCCTACTTTATACTTTCGTTGACCTAAATTTCTATCACTAGTCGTACCCTTGATAATATAATAATCGGCAGGAGTTAAATTAAAAATTCAGTTTTCCTACTTAAACATTTACACAAATGTTATCCCCTTAATTATGGCGATCTTCCCGCAGTTTACTCTCTTACCGCTCCGACCAACATCGCAATGGCCGCCACGGTGAATTACGACGGTGTCCTACCCCGTGATCAGTGCAACAAGGCCTGACCAGACTAAGCAGACACCGAAGGGTGGATTGTGACAAAGCAATACGTCAACGTCCTGCCAATTTAACGGCCGGAATTGAATGTTGCCTTGCCATTCTCCACAACTAACATGTATATAAAATGAATATAAATAAGTTAGGGGGAACCTGCCGAGCGATGCCAAAAGACATCGCGGCCATCCAGAATAAGTTAAATTAAACAAAACATTAACTTAGAAAAATATATTTCTACAAAATAACAATACTTACAATCAGTCAAGCATCCAAATTCGAAAAATTGTCATACACCGGCATAAACATTAACCAAACATTTGTCAATGTCTAAAAATTTTGGGTCTACAAATTTTTCTCTAAGTCTAAAACTTATGAAAATGACTGCTGTATATATACTGTTTTCATGCCTGGGTGCGACCAATCAGAGTATTTTGAGCCTTTTTCGGCTATTTTTCGGGGGGTTTTATTGCTTTAATTTTATTTTAAATATTTTATTTTTCTCCTTATTTTTCTCTATTTTTTGATATTATTTTCTCAATATTTCGTAAATTTTTATTTTTTATTGTTTAACCATTCTTTTTGATTGTTTCGCTTTTAACCCTTTGATATTTAAATTTTTGGTCGCCGCTTCCGCCTATGTATTTTCTAAACCTTCTTTTGCAAGGTTTTGGCGGTTTTGCTTTGGTTTTTAATTTACACAATTTTCTCATTTTTGTTTAAATTATGGCTTATAGCCCAACATTAGGCTTTTTATTCGATATTTTTAGGTTCTTTAATCAAGTTTGAGCCAATTTTATTCGAAAATACTCCTCACTATAGTACGACCAATCTTAGACAATTTAAGCCAATTTTTATTTTTTAGGCTTTTTAATCGAGAAAAAATACTTTTTTATCATAAATTAAAAAATTTTTAAAAATTTTAAATTTGAACATTTAAACAAAAATTTATATTAAATAAAAATTCATTAATTAAAACAAATAATTAAAAAAAATTTTAAACCCTCCCCCCGAAAAAATTTTTTTAGGGGTCTCTGTTGTTTTTTCTAAGCTAAATATCCACGGGGCATAGTACTCATATTACACTACTAATCAAGTATTTTAAGGGGAAATTATCAATCAGGAACAAGTTTATTGATATTTTTAAGGGGTTGAGTCGATTAAATATTGTTATTTAAAGGATAAATACTATCTAAATGAATATTTTTATGAAAAATAAAATTTAATAGATGAATAATTGTTCAAAATTTGATAAATTTTTAAAAAAAATAGTTGAAAGGTGTTTTTCAAAACGTATTGACTTTTAAAAAATAATTTCAATGATTTCAATAAAATACAAAAATAAAATACAAAATTTTATTCAGAAAAGATAATTTTTCTTGCTAACTACTCAGTAACTAAACAACCAAGTGATTTACAGATATAGAGGCTTTAATGATGTGAAAGAGAGTGAAGAAGATTTTATTAATAAATTTGCATTTTTACTTGTATTTTTTGTTATTGATTTACTTTTATTTAAAGTTTTGTTGGTAAGTAACCAAATATTTATTTGTTCAGTAAATAGTTATCGTTTACCTAATATGTTTACAAGTAGTCGGGATGAAGTTCCCGACCGGAAAACCTCAACATGTAATGGATAGAAGTGGAAAATATCCAATCTTATTCTTCAAGAGCGAAAAATGTAGGATAATGGAATGTAAGAGACCATTACAGGAAGGGGATCTCAAGTATCAGATTCAAGATTTACAAATTCAATCATTATCTTTGAATATTGACATGGGTTGTCGAATCAACTTGTATGATTTGTCTACCAAAACTGAAAACATTTACGAACCGGAACTGTTTCCAGCATTAAGACTTGTCAAGTATAATCCGTTATGTGTGAATGTAAAATAACTTTAATATTAATGTTTATTTAAAAAACTTACTAAAAATTAAGATACATATAAAAAATGGATAAAAATTTTAAATCGATACAAAAAATTTAAAGCGCCAAAAATTTATCAAAAATACATAAAAAAAGATGCGTACACAAAATTAATTATCTTGATTGTATATTTATGTAATCAAGATAATTTGTGATATATTACGTCATTACGTAATTTAATCCGTCGCCGACAGGGGGGTATGGGGTACTTGTGTGTTATGTGACAGAAAGCCACTAACTACCTACTTGCTTGAGATCAAACAATCTTTAAGGTGTACAACTTAAAAATAAAGAAATTATAAATGTAACTTATCTGATTCAAGATTAAAAACGATATAACAAACCCCAATCCAATCGACTATGATTTATTCAAACCTTGCACGTGCAAACTTAACCACCATCATGAGGTTAGTGTAACTACAAGTTTAGCCGAATCAACGGTATCCGTCTACCACAGAGAAAGGAGCCAAAATCATGGGACAAACGCACAAACAACGTCTTGATGCCGAGACCCTTGCTATTAAACATTAATTTATACTTGTGTACCTAGTATTCATGTTCATTTAATCATTAATCAGTTTTGTTAAAAATATAAATCAGTTTGGGGGACTTTCGTTTGAATTTTTGTTTAAACATTGAACGTAAAGAGTAATGGTAATGTAGTCTATGAAGTAAAGGTGAAGAATAATTAACCAAAGATAAATACATACCTTTATGCAAACCCGAGGCGCGTCATAGAATTTACAGTTTTTAAATTTGAATTTTTTTTGCAAATAGCCCCCTATTGTGCCACATTTACAAGGTAGCCTATCAACGGTTATTAGTCGGTTAAATTAATATCATTTCCATGGGGACTATCGTTCACTAACCCAGCACTAGAGCCTCGCAAAAACGAAGCTACAACATTGAATTTTTTCCATTCTTTATAAGGCTAGTACGCTGAAATGGAGCTCTACAACAAATAAAAATCAACATTAAAACTTTTAGAAAATATTATTGTCAACATATGAAAACAAATTAACACAATGGCTAAATCAGGCTGATAAAATCTCTAATTATTTCTCATTTGGAAATTTTGTTTATAACCTTGATGAGAAGATTTTTTGTTTAAATTTTTGCAACAATTTCAATTTAAATATTTCACAATTTATAGATTTCTATATTTAAATCTTTGACATAAATAACACTGCCAACGAGCATCATGGCGCTAAAGTTTTGATTTATGTTAACATTTTATAGAAAATTTGATACAAATAAAAAAGTGATTGAATTTTGTTTTGTTAAAGAAATTTTAATTTACTCAGTGATTGATCTGATACTTAGTTAATTTCAATTGCAAGTTTCTAACTTTAGTAGTAAAACGTGTCATAACTATACCACTTATTGGTACCCCCCCCCTTTTACTAGTTAATAAATAATAAATATTTTAGATTTCAAATAAAGCGTGATGTCAGTGTGTATTATTAATTATTAAATTAGATTTATAATTTATTTTAATTTTATGTATTAATTATTTATTTATTTAATATTCATAACACACAGTTTCACATTTGGGTAATCAGCTATATACCAGATTCTTATTATGTATAAAACTTTAATAATAATAATAATAATAATAATAATAATAATAATAACAATAAAAACATATACGTTTTTTAAATGGATACAGCAATGACAGTCACAAGTTTTCAATGATTTAATAAAAAGATTGATAAATATTTTAATGATTAGTTTGATGATCAATTTAAGGTACAGTTTGTCTGATGATTATTCTACAAAATTGCTGCTATTCATTACCATATAATGACCATATGCCAAACTTTCAATCCTTTCCTCTCAAACCTTTTTATCAACTTTATTTGTAAGTGTGACTTTAGTTGTTTTGAAACTATACACCTGATAATTGTAGGTATATATTCAAAATTTGAGTACCTTGGTATTTCTATTCCATTATTACAGCTAATATAAGGCTTGTGTCAGTATCTTTCAATTTTAACCCTTTTGCTTTTGTTGTATAACTATTACATAATAAACTATAACCTTTTAATCGAAGAAAAATCTACCCTTGCTTTCTACTTTAAATTTTCCAATAATATAGTCTGGTGTTTTGCTATATAATGGGTGCGTTATATCATAATTAGATGTATCCAATGTATTGTCTAAAATAATCGCAGGTAAAAAAGTTTATCTAATTTACAATTTTTTTAATTTCTAAGAAGAAATCTGTACCCCCTGCAACAATCTTGATTTTGCGATTTAATTGGTTTCGATATTTAGCTGATTTTAATAAATTTTAAGTTTTGATAAATACACACTGTTTAACCGATGTAACTTTGTCTATCAAGTCATTGAATTTTTATCCTGTAGGACTGCACTTAAATCATCCACAATTTTTAGCTCATTGAAATAGTTTTTTTTTCTCTGTTAAAGAGCGTATTTTAAGAAGTGTATGTAAGATTAAGTTCATTCGTTCCAACATGTGTCTCTGACATTTGTCACTGACTTCTATGTTTGGATATTCGAGACTTCTTCGAAAAGAACTTTTTATGTGTCCAAATATGTGTCCATCAAACTGAATTCTCTCTAATTTATGAGTTAGTCAATTAATTTAAAATCAATTAATTTGATTTTAGATTCCCGACTCTTATGAATCTTAAATTGATTTGAAATTATTTCATACTTCGTATGTTGTTCCATAAGAAATCGCAGAATACGAAAGTAATTTGAATGACGAAATTATATTATTATTTCAAATTAATATTCACAATGGAAATACCGCAACGTAATATGTTGCTATTTTGTGATAATATCAAAATCATTACACGCCCCTGTAATCTTTGGATCAATCTCATAGCCTTTCAACCATTCTGGAGGTCTTCATTCTCTCCTTGATCTTGAATTCGACAAATCCTCTACATCAGGATGTTCTGAGTTGGCTCCGCTTACAGTTTATATTTTGTCCTGGTGGTTTAACTAATACATGGCTGCTAACGGTATAGTGACTATGAACATAGTTATCGAATCTCACTGGAGCGGTATCTGCAAGAACAAATTTCGGACTTCTCCATTCTGTTCCAAAGAACACCTTTAACTTGACAGTGTTACTGGCTAAACCTGAATGTGATGTAATGTTATAGAATAAAAAGGCTTGAAGGGGTCACAGCTCTTTATGGTTTCTTTATACTATTCCATTCCTTTCTGGTCTATAAGCGCAACAATATTTTATTCTGACGTTCCACATATCTGCAAAGTTTCTGAATTCTCGAGAGGGAAAAATCGGCCCATCGTCTATCAAAATCTTTTCTACGGGACATCGTTATAAGAAAACCGAGTTTAATGTATTGCAAACAGAATTTGAGTCGCCACGAGCTAGTTTCTTCCTAATACTGTATCTACTGAACCCACAATCTACACTTGACAAAAACGATTATGGTTTACAAGAGTAACGTCGCAAGCGATACAAAACAATTTATTAGGCACCTCCAACATGACCCTATCCCTCTTTATTCGCGCTGGATCGAAGATTTTCACTGGTTGCCCGAATTTACGACCTCCTTCAACATGTCGTACGTTGCTGACGGTTCCGTCTTTCTTGCCAAATAAAGCGTGTGATTGAATTTTATATTATGCTTCCGTGTAAGAAGGATATCCACGCTCTTAGCACCCTCGTCAGAATGTCTGCAGGTTTTTTTCTGATTTAGCCCAGCTCTATAGTTATACCGAGACTTAGTTCCTCCTGCAACTGTTTGATCATGCCGAGTCAACATTTCACCTATATTTCGAGAGTTCTGCTGGCATTGGTTTTCTTTTTTCCTGACAGGATATTGTCAATCCATTTAAACACCGACACGAATCTGTGATGATGACTAGTCTTAGGAGGTTCTATCAAACCGCAAAATTGATACCTCGTAAAACCACATCTAATTCTGCGACAATAATGTGCAGGTGATCATCTTTCTTCCTCAGCCATGACGCGTCTTCAACAGTGTTTCCCCTTAATTTCCAAGCAGTCTCCAAGAGCTAAATTACTAGAGTCACACCAAATCCACACTTATCCACCGGCCATATTCCTTCAACTGGATCGTCGTTTCTAACAAATGTCTATCAGTTCGCGCATCAGCAATTTACTGCCCTTGGCTGGCATCATCGTCCCACGAATTCCGATAACTCAGCAGCTTAATAAAGCTGCTAGCCACTCTCAGTGACCTTGCAATTGGATGATGAATGACAATGATGAAGGATTTTGACCAATGTGATTTTACTACCAAATTGTATCTAGGTAAAGTTTTCTTTAAAACATCAGCATAACGTTGGTTTTTATTCATTGTACCAACTTCAACATCACATGAATTTATTTCTCTTGAAATAAGAACTATAAAATACTACTGATTATAGTGTGATCATTTAAGGTTTTTTTGGTTGGCGATTCAAGCTATTTTTTTTTACTTAGAGCATAAATTTGCTTATAGAAAATACTGAGACCAAATATTGAATGAATTTTTAATCGAAAATCAAAGATACCTCTGACTATAGTGTGACCATTTTAGGCTTTTTTTATCTAGAGTATATTTTGTCTATGAAAAAATATGCTTTGAAAAAATTCATTGAAAAAATTCCACCAAATATTGTGAAAAAAAATGTGTGAAAAATTATTCTGAAAAATTATTTTGTAGTGACGTAATGAAGATTAAATTACATCATTTCGCAAGTAATCCCCTCTATAGGGATGTGTGAGTATTGTGTCACTCCTACTTCCACGAGATTATAAAACTGTGCAATCGGCTATCTACTGGTTTTCTTTTTTACGGAAAAAGTATGAAACTTATCAACCACAGCTTTTGTATTATTAAAATATAAGTTGATTTTGACTTATTTTTATTTGTGCTATCTACTGCAGAATTGTAGTGCATTGTAAAATAATTTTCAAATATGATATTGAATGATCATTGAATGGCTCGTACAGTTGTTCAACGGTAGTTCTAGCCAAATTTGCTGCACTACCAGTTTGCTCTTGTCCAAGGTACGGTATTCCAAAGAAAGGATAATTAGTTTTGCTATTTATTATCCTCTCAATTTTGCCGTGTAAATTTGTGAATTTAAAGATAATATTATCATTGAAAAATAACGGAAACTCATCTACAATACAATCCATATTTTCTCCTGGAGGTAAGACAAATCCACTCTGTATCGTATTTCTCAAAGTGTGAAATATATTGGTTTTCGTTATCCCATTTTTCACAGCCTTCGCTCACAAACATTTCATCAATAGCTTCCGAAGCAGTTTCTAATTGGTCACTTTCATTATTTTCAATAATTTCTTCTGCATTACCTTAAATTTCTATTTCGTCTTTACTACTTTCTTCTAAAGCAGTCAGTATTTTCGATGCAGTTAATTTAGTTCTTTTAGTCATCCTTGAACAAAACATACAATTTGTTATCTTTACAAAATTATATTATAAATTCTCACCCGTTTATAGAAAAAAATTGCTTAAACTTGATTTAAATATTTCCAAATATAAGAGTATGGTCACTAATAATATTAACAACCAGATACAAAAATAAATAATAAAATGTAATTTGTCACATGATGTAACGTTTTTCTAACTACACTGCTTAGTATTCAATTTTGGATATTTGAAAACAATTACAATAAAATGTAAGTATTAAGTGTCTTAGGATCACAATTTGGCATTTTACGTCGGAGTTATATAATATGAAGGTTTCATAGAGTCTACAAAAATTAATTTTTTTAATTTTTAGTTTTTTTTGCCATGATAGAATACATTATTATTTGGAAAATTTAATGTATTTGCATATAAAATCTACAAATATAACAGAGATGTGATTCAAAATCACAACTTAGTGTTAATAGGGTTAAAATGTTTTTATCAATGACGTTTTTGAACAGGTATAAATAAAAAATGATATCATATAATTATCTTCACCTAGCAGTCAATTGTAAACCTTCAACACTGAATCAGTCAAGAAAATACTATCCGCACATAAATGTCATCATTATTTATAGTATATAAATTAGAGACTAAAATATTTGACACACATTTTTTATAAAAGCAAATATTTTTTTAAAGTTACAATACTGAAATCAGTCAAAAGAATACTTTGAAAATATAACTGATGAATTATATTCAGATTTATAAAAATGGAGATTTCAGATCAACACCAAAAAAGATAATATTAAAAAAAGATAATGGACTATTTTATTGGAGAAGTTTTCTTGAAGAAATTACAAGTTGTTTGCAGGTCAAAGACAATTTAGTGAAAGAAATTCGAGTGTTGCCGCGCGGAGAAAAAGTTAAAAACATCGACGATTTTATTGAATCAGATATTTATGTGGCGGTTTTTGAAGGAGAAATATTTTCCAAACAAGAGTTAAATTTGTTTTAAATTAAAAAAAAGATTTAAGTCTTTATTCAGTTATATAGGTTTTGGAAAGATTTCGATAGATTCCTTAAATGATTTGACCATGCTTACATCAGTTCGTCATTTATTTTTTATTTTTATGATAAATTATTCACTATTGCAATACCTCGTTTACAGTTATCTAAATTTATAATGTCTTTCAGTAAAAAAATGATAAAAAAACATTTTTTTATTTCAAACTAAAGCCAATGGTTGTTTTTTATTCTGAAACACTTATAGAAGTGAAAGAAACAAAACAAATATTATTTACCAGTGTTTTATAGAAGCAAAAAAGGCATGGTTTTGTACCCGGATTAACGTTATCTTGCTAAATGTTATGAAAACTTGTAAAGCATCCTTCACTGTAAGCCGGGTTTTAGTGAATATAAATAATATAAAATATATTACCCGTCTAATATTTCTTTTTAAATATTTTTACACAATTTTTAAATTTTTTTAGATATAATTAATTTACATTCCTGTCAAATAAACACAAATATTTACTCTAGCGTGAAAATAAAATATTCAGTCGAAATTCTTATGTTTACTATTGAATGTAATATTTTTTAGGTTGGTTCAAGAAATCTAAACAAAAGGATTCCACAAAACATATGCATGAAAAATGTAGAGATAAAGTATGTCTAATATGGAAACCAAAATTTCTGTAAAAACTTTTTGTCTATATTTTATTATATTGTTAATAATGTCATTGTTTTTGAATAGTAAAATCTATTCCGATCAAAAAATAAGAAAATAAATTTTACAGCTTGTTGGATTTCCTCTTATAAACAATCAATAAGCTTCATTATATTTTTACAAAGATAATCTACATTTTGGCTTCTTTGTAAATAATTAAATATTTTTATTAGATTTATTTAATTCCGTTCTTTCAGTTTTTAATAATTAATCATAAGAAATTTCAGTTTAAAAAATATTTTATTGGTCAATATTAAAACAAAAATTAGCAAAAAAATTATTCAATAATGCAAATTTTCCTTTTATTAAAAAAAATTGCAAATATTAATTTAACATATATTGTAAATATAAATTGAATTCGAAATTTTCTAAGATTTAACTTTAATACCTAAAGGGTAATTAAATACAATATTAGACCTCAAAGGGTTTAATAAAAACCAATGGTAACCATTTTAGTTTTTAAATGTTTACCATATGTACAACAGTGGCGGATCCAGGTCACCTATTAGAGAGGGCCATTTTTAGGTGTAATATCCAATCACTCAAACTATGTCCTGTTAGTGTTTCCAGTACTGAACGCAGTTTTTAAATGAATAAAAATCTTGCTGAGGACACAAATGATAGAAGATAGATTATAAGGATTGACACTACTCAATGTACACAAATACATTCAAGTAAATGTACAAAATATAATTGTAGCTTTTCGCGAAATCGGGAAATTGCAGCCTAAATTTTGTTTTATAAATACAATTTATAACATTTTAGTGTTTAAAATTAAATACATGGTATTTCAATAACTTAAAATTATAATTTACAATGTTTTTTTCACGATATTAAAAGTTAAAAAGAGTTTTTGATGAAATTGCATCCTGTCTCACTTATAACCAGAAAATGGAGCGATAGCTCCCCCCCCCCATGAAGTCGCCATTGAATTGCAATTTACAACTTTTATTAAAGTAGAATATAAGTTTTTGGCACCTGGGTGAATTACCGAATATACCTAAATAAAGGTAATATAAATAAAAATTACTCAGACATGCATGAGATGTCATGAATTAAAAAAGGTTAAGGATTACTGGACTAATTTATCAAATAAATTTAGTTTTTTATATTTATGGTTAACCAATAAGAAATTGACGCGCTTCGAAATTTATATTTAGCAAATGTAAGGTAGGAAATGCTTTGATTCTTCTCAGTTTCATATGAATTTGTTTCATTCATTTTCAATATTTTAGAGTTTATAAAAATGGTGATCCAAATACTCGAGCCATTCATGTCAAAGTTCAACCTTTCAGCAGATACAAAATGGGTAATCTGTTAAAAAGTATTGAAGAGCAAGTATTTCTGTCTTCTAAGAAACCAATTAAAAGGTTGTTAAATGGTATTATGATTAAATTGATGAAAATTTTCAAATAACTATTTATCACTGGGTTACCATTTCCACTGGAGGGATTATGAAGAGTGAGCCGGTAGCGTGAAACATAATTTTAAAGATTTTTATTTAACAAATGCAGACTTAAATAATCACACAGAAAGTGTACATATATTATATAAATATCCTCTTAAACAATGAGCAATAATGACGTGGCATTTGTATGTCATTATGACTGCCATTTCTAGGTCAACAGTGCTATTTTCAAATTTAAACTTTTCTCACTTCAAAGTCATAAGCTTGGATTTGTCAGGCTAGTGCTTCTCCTACGGTCAGCTATGAAAGATCCCTCAACATTGTTCATCATCGCAGATAATCAACAAGAGACTAAAAATATTGTATATAGTCAATCATTGAAACAAATTTGCAATAAAGGATAAATAAAAAATTATTATAATGAATAAAGAATGAGTTTGAATCAATCCCGCGTTAAGTTTGGGTAATATGCATGGTATCTTTGTAAATTAATTTGTTAATAAATAATTAATTTTTTTGTTAAGTTAAATTGTGTTTTAAATTTTGTAATGCATAGCCATAACATTTTAAAATTTACAAACTGAAATCCATGAAAATAACCTAGAACAAATAATATAAAATTAATTTACTATAGCTTGTTCTATTAGTTCGGCAGTTCAGCAATTAAACATCCAACTCTACAAATCTAAAATATTTTACTAACTTAAAAGAATAATAGCACATAAACTGGTTCGAATTGGTTAAAAGAAATAAATAAGGGAAAACATCAATCGAACATATATTAAACTGCAAAATATTTTGACAGACTGACTGTCATCATCGGGTAGAATTGAAATTGCAACTAAATGAATTTAAATTGCTTTTTCAAACAAATTTATTCATTAATTTTTTTTATTTTAAAACTATATTGTGTTTAAAAATTTATAAACTCCATTTTATAATCTCAAATTTTAAAACTCTTATAAAATATATAAATTTTGAATAATGTATTTTTACATTTATACACAAAAACATTTTACATTTATTTTCATCATGCATCACAAAATTGCGTTCACCAATATTAATCGATTCCCTCAGTCAATATTGATCAGGAACCTGAGAACGGAAATGACGAGAAGTCATTCCTATGTATGTGACATTGCCACCCATGACATATATTTTCATAACAAAGATCCAAATAAGATTTGAGTTGTTCAAAAAGTTTACTTTTGTTTACCTATGATATATTTTTTTTGCTTTTAACATTTTATATATTGTCATTAAGACAATAGATTAAATTTGTATTGATCTATAATCGTTATGAAAATTGACTAATATTTCATTTAGTGTTTAAGTTATGCTAACATAATAATATATTATTAATAGCTAAAATCATAATATTTTAAGATTTTATTTTGCACCCACACATACACCTACACACACACACACATATATATATATATATATATATGTGTGTGTGAAAATAAAAATTAAATAGCTGTTATATAAAGAACTTCAAAAAGAAGAAGTTCATCTTTGCGGCCAACTTTGTTGGAACCTTCTTAAGCCGTAAAGTGAGGTATCAGTGCAAACCATTTTTCAGTGATCAAGTACATTTCAGTAGAAAATTTCACTAGCGTTTTTTATTTAGAATAAATTATTTTATATTTAGATATTTTTAAGTTTTAAAGTGTTTGTTTTAATGTTTAATTAAATATTATTAAATAATTGTGAAAGATGAATCAAATACAAATGTGCGTGAATTTCATCCAGTTTTAATGGAATAATATAGAATTTTACAATAGTTGCTCAAGTAATGAGATGATTCAAGGCTAATTCAGTTAATAGATCCAGGACAGGCCCACTATCAGGCGGAATTGGATTCTTGTTTTAATCATATTTCTTTTGGTTTAGCAACAGTATCATCTATATCTATATATCTAAATATAAATATCAAAGTAGCCTTAATGATGTATAACAATGCGAATGTATTGACGTTTACGCTTGAATGTGAGACAATTGCACTTGAAATGGAAAACAAAGAAATATGATGTTGTCCATTAAATAAGTAAATTAAAATTTCTGTAGCCAAACAAATTGCAGTAACTTTTGTGTTTGTTTTGCTTGATAAATGAAATATCAAACTAAATCAAAGCTTCAGCGGCATAATTTCTATTGTCAGTTTAATTTATATCAAATCTCTTATTTTCAAAATTTAGAAATTGCGAAATAAGTGATGTGAATAAACATTCACATAAATGGCACTGCAATGAAACTTTGTATTTACAACAAGTGAATTATATATGTAAACACATAGATTCACCTTTATAGCCACATTCTGCTTCCTGGCACTTTGCACAGCAATTTACGAGTGTAAAGAAACCATTTTCGTAGACTATTCTTTTCATTGATGAAATCTTGCAATCGTAAGATCCACTTTGGATTCGACTTTCTGCCTTCGCAAATGTTTTAAACCAGGGTTTCTTAACCGGTGAGGTATACCTCCCTTGGGGAGGTATACTAATGTGTTGGGGGAGGTATGAGATTTTGTTTATTTTTGTTATGTTTTTTTTAATTAAAAATTAAAATTATTTACAAAAAAAATATATTTCTTATCTTTTCTTAAAATAAATTAATTATGCTGGAGGTGAGAACATAAAATTAAATATTAGGTGAGGTATGAAGTAAAAAAGGTTAAGAACCCCTGTTTTAAACCCAATCGGGACTAGCAACACAATTTGCAAAGGCGAGGAACCCTGGAAAATTGAATCCAGGATCAATAATAATATTGTTTATGATATGTAAAGTCCAACACAAAAGTAAGTACTCCAGAAAACTGTAAATGGATAGATTTTAAGGATAGAATGTTAAGTTTTTAATTTCCTTGGTGATCAATATCCCTCAAAAGCTTAAACCCTTTTCCATGATTTTCTTTACATTGAACATTAGACTTTACTAGCAAAAATGGCTGCTGTAATAGGTAACATAAACAATTAACTTACATGCGTTATGATTGAATTCACTTGAACAAAAATGTGACTTGTATGAAAACAAAAATAACAATTATCAAACTATAAAGATAGGCGATTGTGTCACATTTATGTGTTTTAATATAGGTTTCTGTTGTAATATCTAATATATAATATCTAATTATACAATAAATAATTGGGCACCCAAATACCGCACAGAATAAGTGAAAAAATAATTTAAGTTAACCAAAATGGAAATATTGAATTAATAGTATTTTTGGTAGCAAAGCGCTTGTAATCCAACTCCTCGTGTTTTCGATCAGAATAAAATATTCAAGTTTTATTCCTATCACAAAATCACAATTGTTCTAATTTTCGCTGACAAAATAAAAAGTTTTGCTAGATCCAAGGGAAGTGACTCTAAAAGAAACCGTTTGAATCTGAACGAACTTTATATAGCTTTCGAAAGTGATTTTGTTAAACGTTTTGGCCTTCATTGCTAATATTACGCGACATTTAACTGAATTAAATTAAAGACTTGAAGGTCAAATGTAATTTTCATTTTGAGATGAGACTGCATTTAAGGATTTGTTAAAACTAGGTAATTGTGAAACCGGTTGAAATTGGTTGAAACAGTTTGTGAAATTTTTGAATAAAAAAAAGTGAAGAAAGTGCTACCAAATATTGCTGAGATAATACGTGCAAGAGTGAACTTTTATTCAACATATAATTATAACCGAATAAATTTAATAGACAATTTGGCAGCTATTACTTTCAGCAGAGAAAAATTGCCATCGGTCTGTATCAGCAAGTTGAAACGGAAAAACGACTGTTTCCTGAATTCTTATTGGTGCATGAAGCGGTTAATGACTAAAAATGCTTTAGACCGACCAAGATTTACAAATGAAAAATTAAAATCGACACTAAAAAAATATTACACCTGATATTTCTTCGTTCAATTTTATGGTATTTTTAAAGCCTGCGGCCGCCAACTCTCTTAAATTTCATTGGATAATGGTATGAAAGAATTGGATTCGTTTTGAATTGTGAACTTATTCTAATTTATTTTCTAATTTCATTAGATAATAATAATAATTAATCAAATTCTTTTCAAACTGTCAACTTATTCCAACTAATTCCAATTTTTTAAATTTATTATTTTTTAATTTATTATTTCATATGTCAAACATTTTGTAATTTTTATAAAAAATTAAAAATCAGTTTATTAATAATCTTTTCTGGAATAGATTATATAAACTGAATGGAGAGGAAATTAAAGATATTACGGAAATCGAAAATGGAAAATCCTACGTAGTGACTGCTAATGAAAAATATGAACACGTAAAATATGGACAAGAATTGCCAGAAATTAAAGGAAACAGAGTAGCACTGAAGTAACTATGATTTGATTTCATATTTTTTTATAAATTGTTTATTTATAATTTTTAAAATATAATCAATAGTGCCTGTTGTAAATCACTTGAAAAATCTCTAAAATTCATTATTTCATATTAATTTTTCAAAAATTCTAAAGTATTATTTAAACAAATGTTTTCAAAAAAGTTCTCGATGAAAATTATATTAACAAAAGGTCTACGCGCTGGAAGAAAAGGGCTCCGCCTGATTAATATTTATTTACATCTATATAGCACTGATTTGGATAAAATATTTCATTAGTTTTAAAATGACGATTTTATCTGGGGCTGCTAATTGGTTGCACTGTAATTTCCAGAAGTTCAAAATCCTTTCATATGCTGGTGCGTTTATAAAATATAAAATCCAAATAAATATTTTGTCAAAGATTTATACAATAAAAAATATTTTAAATATTTAAAAAATATTTAAAAGCTAAAATCTTTCCAAATAATATAAACCACAGGATGGGAAGTCAAAGGCTGGGTTAGACTGAAATTCGGAAATCGGATAAAATCTCTGACGTCTGAAAAAATTTGGCAACTCTTATTTAACATTAAGTAAAATATATGTTCGTAGTATTATAAATAAAGGCATTTATTCCAAAATAGTGGAAGATTTAACACAACTAAATTCGACATTTTTTTTACAGTAAAATGATGATTTTGTATTTGATTCTTCTTGCAATATTTTATATTCATAGACAACATTTATTTCAAATTTTTAAATATCAATAAAAAATTAATTTTATAATAAAATTAAATAATGATTTAAAAATATTTTTATCTTTTTCAGAAATCTTCAATTGAAACAGTAATTTAATATTTTATAATAATGCATTTATAAAATAAATCTTTTTTTTTTTATTATATATACCAGGAGTTCGTAAACTTTTTTCTTTCACGACCCCATTTGTGATTGTGAGATTTTTCATGACCCCAGATAAATATAAAACATATAAATATTTTGTGATCATTTATCGATTATGGAGAAATATACATACGTGAAAAAATATAGTTATAGTAATAGTTATAGTTATAGTTATAGTTATAGTTATAGTTATAGTTATAGTTATAGTTATAGTTATAGTTATAGATACAGAAATATAAAATTAAAAATTGCACAAAAGTTGTAAAGTTGTATTTATTAAAGTTACAAAAATTATATATTCCCGATTTTTCATCAAAACTGCATTTTTTGCAATAACATAAATAAAAAAAGAATATTGATCATATATATCGTCGCTGGTATATATTAGATACAGGGAATTTCGGCTGTCTTAGTTCGTTTGAATATATTCGAGCGCAGTTGTTAAGTGGTAGGGCAAATAAGAATTAAAGGAAAAATCGTTTTATAGTGAGACATATGTGTCTGTTTTATACTGTATAACAAATTGAATCTTGATTCCAATTTTCGGCTCTGTCTCTTACCCGTTTCAGCGTAAAATTCGAAAAATGTAATTTTTTATGGAATTTTTACAAATTCGTATTTCTGTTCATTTTATACATAATCATGCACTTTTTCACGCTGGTTTTATTAAATTTATCTACACATTTTCACATCTCTATTTAATTTTAGTTTCCATTTTAGAATAATTTCAATTTTACGATTATTATTATTAAATATTTGATTACAAGTTTATAGAATATTTTATTATATAGATGTACGTCAAATGTCCGTCGATCACGCATAAAAATTTTTAAGACTTCTAAAAATACTTAATAACGCTGTAAAACAAAAGTCAAAGTTTTTAATAATTATTTTATTTACACTTTAAAGCAGTTTTAAAGGTTGTCTATTAGATCTCACGATGGTCAGAAAAACATTGTGGACAAACTTATGGATGGAATCATGCAAAATGTATGTGATTTTTACAATTATACTTTAACGATATAGTGATTATGAGACATATAATTAGGTTTTTTATAAAATTACTTTTATTTTTTTATAATTTTTATCTAAATTAGAAAGAACTATCAAAATGTTTAATCTTGGATTTTTGATTTTCCTTGAGTTTGTGAACAGGCTACCTGTCTATCTTTGGTACCTTTTCAAAATGTAAAGAAGAGGTTCCAGTTTATTTGTCACATAAAATATTGTTTAAAATTTGTCCCTTTTCATCGTATCTTTTCACTCATTATTTCATGCGTTTAATATTATACTACAATATATAAATTTGATAACATTTCGACTCATCTATAGAAAACAAAATTCTATTTATGTAAATTTTAAAGAGAAAGGGGTTATTATCTATTTTTTTATTTTAATATATATTTTAAGATGTTTAGTTCCAACAATTTTTTATAAAATTTTTCAAATATAACTGAAAAGTGAAAGATACATACTAAAATTTAAGTAGATTTAAAAAACGTTTTAAAAATTCTTTTAAAAGGGAAAATTGAAAAAAAAATTCACATTGTCTTAAATATTTAAAAATCTAATAATAATTCAACAAGCAAAGCGAACGGTAGCAGAATAGTCATAAAATATTAAGAAAAATTTTACCTTTTCAATTGTAGAATTTGGGATAAAGCTTAACTAATTATTTTGTTTGTATAATAATATTGATAATAATAATAATAATAATAATAATAATAATAATAATAATAATAATAATAATAATAATAATAATAATAATAATAATAATAATAATAATAATAATAATAATAATAATAATAATAATAATAATAATAATAATAATAATAATAATAATAATAATTATTATAATAATAATAATAATAATAATAATAATAATAATAATAATAATAATAATAATAATAATAATAATAATAATAATAATAATAATAATAATAATAATAATAATAATAATAATAATAATAATAATACTAACGATATCTCCACATAGATAACGAGATAATATTTACTCTCAATCCACCAATATAACAACCTAAGTATATTTAATGTATTTTTGAAAGTTGAGACTTTGACTCTAAATGTTTTGTAAAATAAAGTTACAATGTCTATGGGGTCAAATTCAACGAAAATTAAAATTGGCCTATGAAACTCAGAAGTATTGGTACTCTGACTTAGCAAAGAAAGAGTTTTGTATTTTCTAAAACGAATTTTATTGATCTTATGTCATCTAATAACAAAAATCAAATGTTGTTTTACTAAAACAAAGAATCTTCATCTGTTTTAACCTATATTTAAAAAGTGAATTATTCCATTTGAAAGAACTGCTGCTAAAGTTGTGTAACTTTTGAATTTATTATTTTCAATAATTATGTCCAAAGTTTGTTTCTAATAATAATTAAAATCTTTATTTCCTTTATCCTTAAATTATTTATTTCAAATTTCTTCTCGGAACTATAAATAGCTTTTTTTAAAAAATCAGTTTTATCAATTAATATTTTATTATTTAAACAGGCTTGTCTCATTGTTTGGTTTATAATAGGTTTTTACAGGAATAAATACTCAATCTGACCCCCCGTGTCATTATATTAAACAACAATGCCCCATTGATATTGAAATTTATTTGAACAACAGAATTCACTTCCTAGATTATGATAAGTTGTCCAAAAAAATAAATAACAGCCCTGGTCAACCTGAGAATTTTGCTCACACGCTCCATTTAATTAAGAGTTAACTATTTTTTAGTTATAATTAAACAAAATTAAATATTTTGTTATTTTTAATAATGCATTTGAAATTTAATTAAAACTTAGTAAATTAGTTTATTTTTGAACATTCTCCATAGATTTGAAATTTTATTTTTATTTGCCAGCTTTTTCTAATTTTCTATTTGTAAAAATATTGTTTTTTTATTGAAATCTTAAATCTTTATTACTATAACTTTTTAATAAACATAAATGTTGACAAAAATTAAAATTAAATATTTTCAGATTACTCAGAGAATGAAAATGAATGGCAACAAAATGAAAGCAGAAAATAAAATATCTTGTTATATAGATTTGTTTAAATATATCGAAATGAATATCATCGGCAGGGACTTTATTTTCAAGGGTCCCTTTGGTGAGAGGCTAGGTAATTTTAATTCATATTTTGTTATAATTTTACCAAAATCATCAATAATTTTTCATTTTCATCTTTAACATATAAGGCTGCTTTATTTTTCTTTCATTTCAAGTAAAACATGAATGAATATAAAAAGTTACATGGTGAAGGATAGTTGGGTACATTTGTTTTAATCATTCATTTGAAAAAAAATGCTAAAAATAAAATAATTTGTATTCAATTAATGTTGTATACCATTTGCATAAATGTTCTTTGGAATTCCTAAATCATATTAATTATTTGTTTAAATGATGTTGTATATACATATACGAGTTATTAGAAATAAACTTGTTATATCTTTTTATGTCTTTATCTTATATATCTAAGTCTATATCTTCAGCCCCACAGCAAAAATCAAAAAACAAAACCACGTTTAATTAAATAAATCAAAAACAAAATAATAATAATAATAATAATAATAATAATAATAATAATAATAATAATAATAATAATAATAATAATAATAATAATAATAATAATAATAATAATAATAATAATAATAATAGTAATAATAATAATAATAATAATAATAATAATAATAATAATAATTATAATAATAATAATAATAATAATAATAATAATAATAATAATAATAATAATAATAATAATAATAATAATAATAATAATAATAATAATAAAAATAATAATAATAATAGCATATTTTTCAATATTTCAGCGGTTTATTGTGACTACACAGCATCTGGAAGACCATTAAGGTTTATAGAGGAATTTCTAACCAAAGAAGTGTTACCTGAATATTCTAACACCCATACAACAAATACTGCTTTGTCAATGCAAACAACAAATTTCAGACATGAAGCCAGGGAAATCATCCACAGGTCATGCAATGCCAACGACAATGACGTTGTGATATTTACCGGAAGTGGTGCAACCGGTGCTATTAATAAGTTGGCCTATACGATGTCTCACCGAAAACCTCCGGTAAATATAAGAATGTGATTTGATAATAGAAAATTCTAATAAAATTAGATAATCGTGACCGGACCATTTGAGCATCACTCAAATCTTTTGCCGTGGAGAAAAATTGCCTACTCAATTCATAGAATCAAAATAAATAAAATTGGAGAACTTGACATTGAAGATCTTGAATCGGTTTTAATGAAGCAATTTCACATTTGTTCAACAGACAATCGTCAACTGATCGGGGTGTTTTCGGCTGCGTCAAACGTAACGGGTATTTTAACGGACGTGAATATGGTCTCAGGAATCATGCACAAATACAATGGATATGTGCTTTGGGATTATGCAAGTGCAGGCCCATATTTGGAAATTGATATGAATCCTGTCGTTCCTGGGTAATAATATTAATAACAATAACCTATTAAATTACGGGAAAAAAATATTGATTTGCTCGTGTATACCAACAGACAAACATACATAGATACCAAAAGAGATTATTATATTATTCTGTCCATCAAATTTCAATAGATTAATATAATGTATTTACTGAATAATATATATTTCCGTGATCGGAAAATTATGCAAAAACAATCTTTTTATGGTATCTTTTTCTGTAATTATCTTGTGCTCAATTTTCCTAGAATCCTTTAATTCACCTTTTACAATGACATTATTGGTTGATTTTCTATCTATTTGTGTGACCTTGTAATACGTGTTGGTTCATTAAGTACTCGGCCTGACAAAGAAATAATTGAAAACACTAAATTTTTATTTCCAATAAATAAAATTCATGTAACATAGACATTATTTTTCGATATATCCGCCGAAATTACCGACACATTTTACCCAGCTCTAAAATACAGTATTAAATAAAAATTATTTAAAAATAATTGTTACATTTACGGTAACCATATTAAAAAAATAAAAGACTTCAAAAATATTTTTTATTAACCCTGACAGTTCTAAACCGTATATACTAGCAAAATAAAATTGGCCCATACACCGAATTACGACTATTCATGCAGAGTACTCAAACTATTCCGGTACAAAGATGCTAAGATGATGTTGCATCATCCAAATATTTGCGCACATCAAACATGAAATCTCAAAACATATTGCGCAGTGAAAGGGTTAATACAGTGTTTCTCAAGCTTTTTTTTTAACCATCGCCCCTTTAAGACACAATTTGATTTGCCACCGCCCCTAAAGATTATTTAATTGTATAATATACAAAATGTATTACATATAAATAAATTTTAATGGTACATAACAATTGCTACCGGATTGCTCCAATATCGTTATTTAACAGAAACTTGTTACAACTTGATTGTGTATGGCATGCGGGCTATCCTACGAAATCTATGTTAAGTATTTTAAGTTTTTATACCATCATACAGGGTAGAAATATAGACTAATTATACGTTATTGTGTAGTAGGTAGGTTTTAATTTTAGTGAAATTTAAAATATAAAATAAATGAAATTACAAATTTACCATCGCCCTCTTAATCCACGTCACCGCCCTTATTTTTTCTGGGCCCTTTAACGCTCCTTCTAGGTCTCAAACGCTCACAATGGGGCATTATCGCCCACTTTGAGAAAGACTGGGTTAATAAGAATATTACAAATTAAAAACGAAATCTCCATGACTAGTTAAAAAGCATAACACTGTTCCTAAATAATTCATAATTAAAAATGATTTAATACGCATCCCAGTAAAAAATTACCTGAAAGGGAAAAAGTGCAGATATCGGACGTGAAATACTTATTTGCTTTCGTTCGATTGCAAAAAATGAAATAGCTGCGTCTGGAATATTGATAAAATTTTAGTTACACTTTAGGCAGGACAAGACTTGATATTGAGGCCAAAGTAACTTTGAGAAAAAAAAATAAACCTAGGGAGCAGAAGCCTTAAATAAAGGATTCCCTCGGAAATAAAGAAGTATGGTTCCCATTGCTACATATACAAACCTAACAAAAAGAAGGTCTTTTAAACAATTATAAATTCCTTTCACCACTGTTTGTTCTGAAATATTTTGTGAGATTAGAATTTATTAAATAATATATTAAAGTGAGACCCCATTTTTACGTTTTTGAAGAGATTGATATAAAACATAGAGGAAAAATGCAGATTTGTAGTTGAAGGAAAATTGAAAAAAATCTAAAACCATTTTTTATTTAAATAAATATGATTTTTGAAATTAATTCTAATCGAATTTTAGTATGAATCGCTACGCAGTCTATAAGGATGCCGTTTATTTTTCAATGCATAAATTTATCGGTGGTCCCCAGTCACCGGGTGTTTTAATTGTGAAGAGAAATTTGTTTTACTCCTCAGAAACCGATCCTCATTGTCCAGGAGGAGGGACAGTGTTTTTTGTTGGTCGTGAAAGCCATTTATTTCTTAAAGACATCGAAGAAAGAGAAGAAGGAGGAACCCCAGAAATTGTAGGTTCAATTCGATCTGGATTAGTCTTTCAATTGAAAGACTCTATTACATCAGAAATATTACATGAAAGAGAGAAATATTTAGTAGAGTAATATTAATAATTTTTTATATCATCAGGTCATGTGGTTATTGTTATTTTTTGAAGATTTGCTTGGTCAAAACTGAAAAAATCAAAAAATCTGGTGATTTTGGGTGGCACGAAAGCTAAACGAATTCCAATATTTTCATTTTTAATCCGTTGTGAAATTGAGAGAAATGAATATCTGTATTTGCATCATCATTTTATTTGTTCGCTTCTAAATGATTTGTTTGGTATTCAATCTCGCAGCGGATGTGCTTGCGCGGGTCCCTACGGAATGGATTTGTTAGGAATAGATGAAAAATTAGCTGTGAAATATTTGAGCCTGTTGGTTGGAAAGTAAGAATATTATTTTTTAAAGAAGTTTTCTTTTTTTATTGGTGTATTTAAAACGAAAATTAAGTAATAGTAACTATAATAACGGCAATTCTAAAACGAATAAAATCTAAAAATTGGAAAATAAAAGAATAAAATTTACATAAATTTACTCACAGATTTTTCTAATGATTGGAATTGTTACTGGTGCTTACTCAGGAGGCTGGCGGGCTTGAGCACCCAATGTAGACCGAAATGTTACAGCCTTTTGAATATTAAGGAAAGCATTAAGACAATGAGTGCTCAAGGACCGCAGTGGTTCTGACGTGCAAATTGATCGCCGGGAATGAGTATAGGGGCGAAAAACTAATCGAACCATTTGTGATTTTAGATTAATCTGATGAAGCGAATGATTAGAAGTATTGGGGACGAAATTTTCTCAACTTATTCTCAAACTTTAAATGTGTTCGAAGTGTATCTTTTTTCATTGAAGATGTACCTTAAATACAAAAGTTTAGTGGGACATTTTTGGTAAGTAGAACCGGCGATGTGAAATGAACCAAACATTTGGTTAAGGTGTCTAACATAAAGCTCATTGTGGTACTGACTTAAAACATCGATCGTACCCGGATTTTTATAATAACATTAATATTATCACAGTACCACAATGTAATATTACAAGTAAAAATCATCAATGTTTTACAATATAAAATACAAAAACAGCATTAACTAATTCAGTCATCAAAAGTGTTTGGATTGATAAAAATAAAAGCGTAGCGTATGGACATTGTAGGGGAGGTGATGTGGTTATGGTGGTTGATTTCGGCGAAAAAAAATCAAAAGAATTTTTTATTTACTTTCATCGAACTCCAACATGGTGGGTATCATTGATCATGCAACTTTTCTCTATTTCTATGAATGAGTAACTGAAATAACCTATGAAATAGTCTATGTTAATAAATTTTAATATTTCAAACAAAGTCAAATTAAATATCAATTCATCAATAAAAATACACAAATATTAAAATAAGTACTTTTCTTGAAATATTGAATTTTGAGTAAAAATACTTTTGTAGTGAAGTTTCTATAGTTCAAAACTAATAACGATTAAGCACTTGAATTTGTTTGGTCATAAATGCATTATATAGAAGGAACTTAGCTTAAAAATATTCCCGTTTGTCATTAAATATATAATACACAATAACAGCAAATGATTATTTTTTGAATTTTTCTTAAGAATTATATGGTGGTTCAATTTGCATTACCTAGGGGCGGTGAAAGCACAAATCCGGCACTGGCTATAAGTCATTAGGTCAGCGGTTAATCACTGAACATTTACATTTAAATTAAATTATTTTTGATGGTCAATATAAAGCACTCGAACCTATGAAGAGGAAATAACCTAAAGTTAATGAAAATTCAATTAAGTATAATTGATTATTTCATTAAAAATTTTGTTGATGAAAATTATTTAGCACTATAACAGAAAGGTCTAGTGTATTATGTGAACATAACGAATAAATCAAAAGCATATCAGTTTTAATTAAAGGGTGATTAAAAGAATTTTGATAATTACGCTAATTGAAACGATTGTCTAAAAATCACTGATTAATTGCATTTAAATATTTATTTATAAATTAAAAATTCAAAGATTGCTGATTGGCTCGCTGATTATTACCAATGGCAACTAAGCGCAAATGTAATGCGGTATTATTGAAATGAGTGATTTACTAAATCTTTCTCAGAATTTTTGATATGAATGATTTACATGGACTCTGGTTTCACAACCTTGTTGGTTAGGGTTGATATAAAACGAAGAAAAGAAAATGATTGGATTGAAAACCAAAAATGAACAAAAAGCATCAAAAATTATTAAAATGCAAAAATTAATTAAAAATTTATAAAATTTGAAAATTAATATTGTTCGGGGGAAACGGGTATGGTTAAACGCCAAAACGAAAGACGAAGTCAAATATAATAATAACATTTTAATGTGGGGTATCCAGGGAAGGATATAAGCAAAAAATAAACTAATTAAAATTAATTAATTCCATAATGAAAACCCGGAGACGTGTAGAGAGCCGAGCTATACAGAAAGCTCATGAAGTAAATAGAATAATTTTTTTGATTCAGACAAATTCCTACCAAACAAATATGTATGTTAGAGAAACGATTACCCAGGGTTTCAAAAGTAATTAGACCCTAATTTCGGAGATAATTGTAGAGCATATAAACAACTTGTCGGAAAAACCGTATAAAAAATGACTTGAAATGATAGAAGTTGGCCAGTTGTCGAAAAAAAATAAATCGAAGGAATAATAATAAATTTTGAAATTTGGTGTATTTGTTGGTGAAAATATAATTTATTATTTGCTAAGTTGTGCTATAGACAAGAAAAGGCAAGGTATTCTATAAATATAGTTAATCCAAAAAAAATTATTTAAATTTGTATTTTTTCCATAATAATGACTTTCAAATAATCATACGATTCTTATAATATTTATTAATAAAAACTGAAGAAAAAAATTGAAAAGTTCAATGTTTTTCATATTCTGATCGAGGCCAACATACTACAATCATACATAAGCTATTTAATATATAGTATTATAAATTTGTTATATACATATTTATATTAACGATAAATAGATTTATCTCACAATAATCATGACCCAGAGACGGTTTTAACGGTGTCCGGGCCCCTGGTGGTAAAAACATTGGGCTCTGTAAATTATAAATAAAAATATCCTTGATTAATTTTAATCACGTATTTAAAAAAAGAGAAATAACAAAACAATATTAATTAAAATTAAATGAAAAAAAACTTAAACAAAAACATTTTCAAGCGGTTTTGAAAATATAATAGATGCTTTAGATGAAATTTCAGAATGGGTGGACATAACAGCGGCGGATTCACAGGGGGGTGATGGGAGCAATCGCCCCTCCTTAGATTATTTTGAAAGAAAGTTTTTGCGACTTTTACTTGGTGTTTGCAGCTTTTTATCAAGAAAACATCCAATGTCAAAAAAATGTTCAAATTTAATGCAGAACTATAATGTTGTAACATATATTTTGAAGTGATTTAAAATTTTTGAAATACAAATATTTGATTGAGACTAGAGAGTTTAGTTGTTTGACTAATAACAAATTTAAAACCTTGATTTATTTATTATTTTTAATAATTTATAACACAAGATCTCGTTTACGATTTCTCGACTTCGCAAAACTACCAATCACGTTTTTAACATTTACTGGAATGTCTCTGTGTACATTAAGTCTGAGTTATCAGACTTGTCTGTTTTCTGTCATTCGTGTTATCATCCAGGTTTTAATTCTTCGCAGGGTTGAGAAGCTACGTTCAGCACTGGCAACACTTACAGGACATGTTTTAATAATTTGGAACAACTTGTGAGTGATTGGATATTGCACCTGGTCACATAAATCAAAAACAACAGAAATATCAGTAGGCAATGATTTTATTCCGTCTTCTTCATTCATACTCATGCATTTGCACTGCCATAGTTCAACTTCCGATGTAAATTCAGGTGCAGGTAAGTTTTACATGAATGACGCCATAGATATTAGTGATTACAGAAACTGTTTCGGCAACACCTTTATGATTCATTTTAATAATATTTTTTGGCATAAAAGAATAGATTTGGAAACATTGCAAATTTTCTTTGCAAAAACGTGTATTTATGTCTAATATCAGTGCATCAAGTAGAGGGATGTAAGTTGATCGCCTGCAATATTCTTCCAATGTATTCGAAGGTATATTCTCCCGACATGTCTATCGTTGCACTATTCTTTTGTAGGTAAAACTACCATCTTTTTCAATTATTGTTTTTTCTGCTGATCTAAAAATTTCAGCAAACATTTCTTCGCTGTTTTCTCATTTTTGTTTTAAAACAATCAACAGGTCTTTAAGGCAATTTTTTGTTTAATGTAAATCTTAACTTTTCTTTTGAAACAATTGACTGAGGCCATTTGTTAGAGAGAACACATGCACATCACAGCCTAAAGACACAATAAAATCACTTTTTATAATTTATGATAATAAAGTTCTTGCTTTTGATGAAGTTTTTCTGTCATTCCATTATCCAGTGCGTCAATTATTAGTGGAAGTTCAACACTAAACGTCAGCAAAGCATCGTGTCTCTCAAACCATCGTGTTTTTCAAAGTGAAACCAGTTTTGAATTAAGTATGTTCTTTATTATGAAATTTCGTTTTGCAGAAGCATTGAAAAAAGCAACAACTTTACTAAGAACACCCAAATAATTTCTTATTACTTGTACGTTCAAACTTTTTGATAAAGTTAAATTTAAAGCATGATTATAACATGAACACCAAACGGCATTCACTGCAACTTTTTGAATTTCAACCGCTGCTCTTTTTTGCAATTAAGACATAACACTACAACCGCCTGTTCCCACACCGGTACAGTTTTATAGGGAAAGGTGTAACTTTTTTCCAACATGTTTATAACCGATTGACCAATAACTTTGCCGTCAAGAATATGTTCATTGTCAATGGATATATTAATTTCAGTTTGATAATTTTGATCATGCAAATCAACAAATTCAACAAAATCTTCTCGAACTGATCCATCAGGAATCACATAACGCAATATTGTTGTCATTTTCGACTTATGTGGTGCATCTGTTGTTTCATCAAACATAAAGCATAATAATTTGATTCTCTAACTCGACTCAAAATTTTTCCACATATTTCCTCTCCACAGCCTTCAAATTATGCATTTTGTGTGGTTTTGCTAATGCATGTTGCTGACGCACTAGCTGTTTTCAAATGATTTTTTAAATTTGAATCGCCACAGTTTACTCTAAATTTTAGCATCTCTCGAAAATTACCTTCATTTATCATTACATCACAATCGTCATCATCTATGTCTAATAAGCTGCCGTCATCTCTGTGGCCTCTGAAAAGAATATTCTGCATTCCTAAAAATATAACTGTTTCCACAATAGGCGTCAAACGTTGAAGATTTTCTAAAACTTGTTAAAACCGTTGAGAATTTACTCTGTTTATAATATCCAGTGTTGGTTCATTGTAGTTTTTTAAAACATACCTTCCTGCTGCAACAACTTTCTTGTGATATATTGCTTTTTCTTGCATTGTTAGATCTCAATCTTTGCCAAACAGTTTAGCAAACACTTGTAATCGTTTTTTAACAAGCTTCTGAAGTGTTACTTGTTTGAGAGATCCTGCAGTCAGGTGGTATGAAAATATTGCACAATATTTGCAGTAAAGTCCCTTTTTACTATCTAAATACACTAACCATTCGTACTTTTATAGATGAGAATGATTAAGATACTGCTTTTCTTGATTATTTTTCTTCTTATGAACTGAATGCGGCATTTTGTAGTGAACTGAAGGTTTCCATGGAGATATTAACAAGTTATTTTAGTTAAATCATCAATATTTGTTCCAACAAAGTTTCCAATGTCTTTGATAAACCCAGCATTTGAAATCTGACTAGAATATATTCGTCTAATTTCAGTGGCCGCAGTCTCAGGCACAGTTAAAATATTTCCATTTTTGGAAAAAGGCAAAACTATGTCTATTGAACTGTCATTCTTTTTCAATTGAGTAGCAATACTATTACTTGCATATGTTGCCGCTGATGTGGTTTTGAGTTCAGTAGTTCCAGTAGTAACTTCAATGGTAGCAGTATGATTAGTTGTAGGTGTTTTAGCAGACATTTCTTTCTTCGTTACCACAAAAAAATGCATTCAAACTACTCTGTGATCGAAAAGGATTTATTCTCTTCATAGCGTCTAGAAAAATATTAATAATGTTTAATTGATAATACTATTGATTTAACCAATAATCTATATCTTTTTAATCAACTAATATTAAATTATTAAAACACAGTTATTTAAAAATTTTAATTTTATAAGTAATTTGTATTTACTAATAGTGAAAAACAATAATAGTAAATTATTATTTGTGTTTTTAATCCAACACAGGTTTTTGAAAATGGAAGTAAATTAGGCAGACTGTTTAAGTAAATTAAGTAGACTGTTTAAAAGTGATATGAAAGTTAATCAAATTGTCTGGTGCAAATTTTAAATCGAACTATTGAGTAACCTTTATATGACGTCATTACCTAAATCGCCCCTCCCTCTCTTACTAGATGGTCTAGTGAGAACTTTGATGAATAGCCTATCGAAATTCGATTTTTTAATTTCATTACATTGCCGAGTCTCCCTTCTTCATTTATTTTTATCTTTGTGCAAAATATTTCAAAATAAATCCATAGACGTATTATACGCTCGAAATTTAATCAATAATCTGCTTGAAACGTTAAAGCAATAAATGCAATAATTTCGCAAATGTTTTGGATATGGATAAATTAAATTTCAGAATGAAACTTTCAGTTATCGACTGAATAAGGAAATTATGTTATTGAAGCAGTCCATCCATTCTGAAACATCGCAACTATTCTCTACTTTAGAAGGTACACTTTTATATCTAGAAAAGGATATTTATCCAACAATATTTTCATTATTATCGTTTAAATTTTCGTTACCTATGAGCGTGGCTTTGGCAGAGAGAAGCTTCTCGTGTTTAAAGAGATTGAAGACGTACAATATAAATAGAATAGGCTAAGATAGATTAATAGGTTTAGCTTTATTAAATATTCACAGAGATATTGATGTAAAAATTGATGATGTTATAAATTCGTTTGTAAATAATGGTAATGGGAAACTATATTTCATAAAAAAGTAAATTTATGTTTATTTAAGTATGTATGTATATATAATATAAATATTATAAATGTGTTCGTTTTGCTATATATTATATGTAATTTGTGAAGAGTCAAATTTTTTCTAAAATGAAAGTAAGTTTCCTACTAAAATAAAAATATTGCTATACTGCTTTTTTTTAACACGAGTAGTCAATTTTTAATAAATTTTAAAAAAATAATTATATATTTTAATCAAAGTTTTAAACGAAACAGTTACTTTTTATTCTATTGGTAATTTTATTCAAATAATTATAAAAAACATCGATTCAGTTTTTTGATTATTTAACTTCAGAATTGAGATTTTCGTTGACTTCTTTAATCTAAATATCGAAAAAATGATTGAGCATTTTAAATAAAAACACAAAAAGGCCCAAAAAGAGAAATATATTCTGAGAAAATTATCCTCATCTTTAGTCTGCCATCATAATATTCGTCAAATGATGTATACGGAAACAATGATGATGTAATAGTCATGATTTAAATAAATAATCTCAATAAATTCGTTTCTGATTGTATGTTAACTGTAAAGGATTGTGATTAAATCACAATTGGTGATTTATATTTTAAAAACTTTTTATTTGTCACAAAAACAAAATATAGAATCCAAACTCTAAATAACTATTTTACAACCCTAAATGAATATTTACAACATCGAGATTCAGCTAAATCGTTTTTTCACTCCATAATGATAAGGTTCACTAAATTTGAACAAAATAATTTGAGAATTTTTCAAAAGATAATTAACAAGAATTTGTAGTATTGTTGGGATAATATACAAAAATGTTTAAAATAAAATGAAAAAATATAAAAATCAATATTTTTAGGGAAGAGTGAAAACCAGTGGCATATTTTGAAGACACACCAAATAATTTAAAAACCATTGAAGCTGCCTATGAATGACTGTAACGAAAACCACAAATTAATTAATTAATTTCATTTATTATTCAAGGAAAGCACATCTATGAAAATTTCGAAGTTGACAAATTGAGTTTTCACATAAACCTATTAAGGAAAATCTCCACAGAAATAGCTTGTCCATTCTGAGAAGTGAACGCGACAGGTACATTAACGGGGGTAATAAATGAAAAGCATTTCTATGAATACCAGCGACGAATGCAGGTAGTTGACAATTTGTGTTAAAATTCTGCTTCCTGAGCAAGAGGGAAATTTTAAATTATAATGCCAGATTATAATGTAAATCGAATAACAGTGGGGACATCCATTGGATCTCTGCCCTAGAGTATTTATTACAATAAATGAACGATGTTTATTTGTTTGTGATTCAATAAAAAATTATATTTTTTGGGTTTGTTTGATTTTCTACTGAAGATGATGAGCCATATTGAAAGCTTATTTCCTATCGAGATTTTATTAATATCCCAAAAGTATTAATAATATATATTTAGCATTTTCTATCTATACTCTGGTTAAAAGATGTCTTTATGTGTATCAAACTGCAAGTGACCCAGAAAGCTCATTTATGCATTTTGCAAAAACTAATAATATTTTATTTCTAATGAATTTTATTTTAGAAACATGAATGAAATCGAACATTTAACTTGCATTCCAGATTTTCCTAAACGGGATATTTTCAAGTATTATTTTTCTTTATGAGAAAGAAAAGTTTTAGATAATAATTCCAGGCCAGGATTTGTGAGAATAAATCTGCCATATTTTATTAACCAGAGTGAAGTAAATTTTATATTGGACGCCATATTGTTTGTAGCCGAGCATGGCTACAAGTTTCTGCCATACTATCAGTTCAAACCAGATTCCAGTGAATGGAGGCACATTGACCACAAAACCACTACTAAAGTAAAAAAATTGGAAGAGATTTCCTACAAACACGGATTCATGGATTGGAATTATGATACAATGAAAACTAAAACCAATTATCCCGCCAGTTTTGCCGGCACAATAGCGGAGGCCTTTAACAAAATGAACCAAATTGTGAATAATCCAAAATATCTTCAAGATGATAGTTATTTATTTGAGGAGTGCACAGACGGATTGAGATGGTTTATGCTACCCTCAGAAGCCGCTAAAATCTTATGGGACAGCCCTTCAATATCTAAACCATCCAAATGTATATTCACTCCAGGAACTATTGCTTTGTCTCATCCTGAAACTAATGAAAATATACAAAACAGATTTATTCCAATAATGAATAGAGAGAGGTTAAATGTAAGTTTATTACTTTTCACTGTCCAGGTCTTAAGCAAATAGGAAAACAGAATTCAATTCGTTTTAAACTGTTTATAAGAGAAAACTACAGATACACGCAACCAATAAAATGAAGGCAGTTGCAAAACTTGGAAACCAATAAGAGCCTTGAAATTATTTTATTTCCGCTCTGTCCACCAAAGATAACATAATCATTTCGAATTTCCATTTTTACTATATATTAGAATAAATATTTTAAAATTATAGTTCTTCGATGATAGTAATTATAATTTTCATTCTTTGAAGATCTGACTAATTAGTGAAATTTGTTTTAATTGAACGATTTAATTTCACTTTTTAATAAGTGCTTAAATAAAAGACTCTATGAAATCCAGATTCATTTACATCTTTACTTAATTAAAAAAAAGACATTTAATGTATGAACTTCAACTAAGGAACAACACCTCTCTTGTTATTGGTGGCGGGAAACATTTTTTGATTTACATCTTAGTAACAATTTAAAAATTGTTCTGTTCTAAAAATATTGTTATAAATATTCTGCAAAATGAGCAGAATTACTGTGCGTTACTATGATTACATAACATGATTAAGTAAATGCAGATCCGTTCTTTTTCTTTTGATACTAGATCCCATTTCAACAACAGTTGCATGCAAACTGTCTATCATTCGGACACTCAGAATATCAACTTTCAAAAGGTAATGTGCCATTTTACAATTGAAAAAATAAGAAAATTCTTTTCCATTTACGTTTACGAGTACTGAACCTTTCCAATAATTTACGATAATACACCAAAGAGTCTCATTTTCTCATGTATTTTTCTAATTCCATAAACCGAAAGATTAACAGTGTTTTTATTTTTATAAAAGTCAGTTAAGGAAATCAGTATAAACTACAAATTTTCGAGATTTACTTCAGAAAAATATTTAAAATAGAATTTAAAATATTTATAAATATAAATAAATCACAAAATAATAAATAAATTTTTAAAGATTTTTTTTGAAATAAAATTAAATTATCTTATAAATAATATTTTTTAATCATTAATAATTCTTGAAGGATTTCAAATTATTAAATTAAGTGATTAAACATTTTGACAAAGTGATTAAACATTTAGATAAAGATGATGAAACATTTAAGAAAACACTCTAATATTCCTTCGAAAATTTATATTACAATCTACTTGAAATTTTAATTATTATACATGATAAATTCATGAGATCTAACTCTAACACAATAATAAAATAAATTAAATTAAAAAAAATTAAAAATTTCCTTTCAATTTCAAAACTATGCAGATAAGACATTTTACGAGTTATAAAAGAAAAAATAATTAGCAAATTATCAAATTTTATATTAAAACAACCTAAATTAGAATTTAATGAAACTGATTATATATATTTTTTATTTTCATGTTGTAAAGCAGGGATGAGCAACCCGCGGCCCACGGGCCGCATACGGCTCACAAAGATTTTTTTTGCGGCCCGCCAAGCATTTTTTTTGTATTCTTATATATAATAATGTTTATTAGTATATATAAAGCTTTGTAAATTATTAATGAGTGCGGCCCACCACAAAATTTTAAACTTTAAATTGGCCCGTGGGTTAAAACGGTTGCTCACCCCTATTGTAAAGTATCATAAAATATTTATTTACACCAATTTTTTTGCTAAGCTTTATTTAGGTGTTTTTATTCAATCTTGGTTTATTTATTAAAAATAACTTAAGAATTTTTTAAAATACATTCTTTGGGAAGCATTTTACTTGGCTCTGATATCACTTTCATCATAAAATATTAGCATAAAAAATATTTCCATTAACATTCCGCTTTTATTGAATTACAATTTTGTACTTTCTCATTTCTTTTTAAAATGTTGAAAAAATAATCTCTTCGCAAATCTAGAATAATATATTTATTATTTCTATTTAAATAAATAAATTGTTATTGACCAAAGAACTGTATTGCCAGAAATTTCAGAAAAATTAGAAAACTGAAAAGAAATTGAAAATATTCAATTAATGGTGAACATGAAAATTTTAATGGAACACTAATAAACATTTATATGATTTTTTGTAAAGTTTATTTTGTTTAAGTTTATTTAAAATAGTCACAAGAAATAATATAAATAATTTTGAACGCATTTAGCAACCAAGACCAGAAAGCAAATTTCTAATACGGTGAGATTTTTTTAAAATTTTTCTTGTATAATAGTGAAAAAAATATTTAAAATACTTTAATTACCGTATTTTCCCGAATATTACCCTCAACCTATCCCACATATTTTCCCGCCATATATATTTCAAATTTTTCTACCCGATTTAACTTAGTATAAAAATTTAACAAAAAATTTAACATTTCAATATGAATAATTTATTACTTATTAAAAAACGTGGTAATAAAGTTTGATATGAGTTTAGCCAAAAGTCCGGCAGATTCTATAACTTTTTTAGAATCTTTTTGGTTATATGAAGAAAATTTGCAATTTTGGCTTACGATTTTCATCATCACTTTTTGTGGTCTGTAAATACATGTTTTGCAAAAAAAGGTTTGCGATATAATGAATCTTGCTATCAGTTCTGTATTTTTTAAACATAAATTGGATATAAAATTCGATTAAATAAATTATTATCAAATAATTAATAAATCATGAATAAACCCAATTCTTCAAGTTTCAAACTTCAACAAAAATGAGAATTTTTGACAATAAAATAGTCCTTTGCAATCGACTTTAGAAAACAACTTGCACAAGACTTTGAAGATTTAGATTTCTTTTAAATGAATTATCTATCTTTTGATTAGATTTTGAATAAATTTCAAATGTAATTGCTTAGTTTCTTTAAAATAATAGAATAATCTATATACCATAATTTGCTGTGTATAAGTCACATCTTACAAATATCAAGTTTTTGCAAAGAAAAATGTTTTGTATAACCGCGAGTTTCGAAAGTATGGTAAGGGATTGAAGAAAAAATCATCTTGCATGTGATACCACGAGAAACACGTAGTCTCAGATATAGTCAACCACATTTGCCAAAATTAGAAAACGAATTATAAGAATTCGTGCTTACAATGCGTAAAGAAAAACGGAAAGTATCGACAGTTGACATTCGATTAAAGGGTCAACAAATAGAAATTCAAAAAGGAATACAGAATTTTAAAGGTGGTACTTCATGGTGCTTCCGCTTTATGGCCAGGCATAGGCTATCAATTCGGGTAGTTACATCAGTAGGTCAGCCAATAAAAATCGATTGGGTAGAAAAAGTAGTTGCTTTCCAGGATTAGGTTAATAAATTAAAAGAAAATGTGGATATATCACAGTTTGGTAATATGGATGAAGTGCCCTTCAGCTTTGACATGCCATCAACACTAGGACAGTCGATTTCAAAGGAACAAGATATTTTATTGACAACACGGGTCAAAGAAAATGAATTTTATTGTGGTATTATGCAAATGTGATCCGATAGTAATTTTTAAGAGAAAAACAATTTCAAAAGGTATCATAATTGCGGCAACAGAAAAAGGATGGATGAATGAAGAAATAATGGAACAATGGCCAGAGAAAGTTTGGCAAGCTCGTTTTATAAACCAAAACCAATACTAATGATTTATTCCCACCGTTCACATCTTACTGAAGCAATCAAACAAAAAATACAGCAACAGTCGCAATTGGCTGTCATACCTGGTGGGCTTACCAAAACATTGCAACCACTTGATTTGTCTGAATAAGTCATTCAAAAATCACATTCGAAAGAAATGGATGAAATGAATGGTCAGTGAAATACTTTCATTTACCAAAACCAAAAAAAATGAGGCATGTATCTTGCGAAGATGTATGCAATTGTGTATCAAAAAGTTGGAGTAAAGTGAGTACGAAATGCATCAAAATCGGATTTCTGAAATCAATGTTGCATGATTATGGCCAAGAAGATGATATTTATTCGTCTGATTCAGATGAATCCGAAAATGAGGAGATTCCACTGCACATTTTAAACGAACACAATGATATTTTTGAAGCTTTTCAATTGAGTCCGACGAAGAACTTATGGGTTTTGAGTTTGAGGAAAATTTCTTGAGATTTTAAATGTAAAAAAAAATAAATTAATAAATATAAAATTTATGAAAATAATTTTTTTTGATGTATAACCAACTCTTATTGTATAGTCCACACCACTAAATTTCCGTAAAAACCCACTTTTTTCATATAACTCGCGGGTTAGACGAAGAAAATTAGGGTATTTTGCAATTAAATCAAAAGACGAATCATTTAGATATTCATTATAATCATAAGAGTAATGATAAACTAACATCTAATATCCTTATTATCTTCTATACTTAAAAAAAACTTTATTTTTTAAAACATGGCCATTAAAATAAAATTGTATTAATTTATTAATTTTTTAAAGTTGAACATTATTTTCTTTTAGGCAAGAAAACTACAAAAAAATATCGTGAACGAACCTTCAAATTTTTATACAGGGAGATACTATAATCAAATTGTAACTCGTTTCTGATGCAATTTGTGTTAAAATTATTTTCAATATATTATTTCATCTTATGAAATTTCTATAAATTATTTTGCCTGAAATATCAGTAAAAAGAGTGTTATAAATTCAGTTGTAAATCGAAAATTGGTGCATCGAATATTTTGAAAAGATTTCCCACGGTGGATTAAAGTACGAGAATAAAAGATGAACAGAGAGTAGGAATATGTATATGCACATAACTTTGAAGCATAGTCACACAATCTGTGGACTCATTCTAATCATTAAATTTTCTATTGATTTTCCATATAAATTTTCCATATAATTGATTTTCCATAGCAATTTATAATAGTTTTTATCCTATGTATTTGTTGATTTTGCCCGCAATTCAGTGTTTGCATCAACATAATTCTTGAAAATGGATGCTAGCTTAAATTGAATTACAAGAAGAAATATAACAATCTTTGCTCCTAACCATAGTAGTATATTGTGTTGGACTAGAAGCCACAATTTAAACAAAAAAAATGTTAATTAAAGTTTTCCGAATTGTTAAAATGGCTGTTGGAAAAAATACACAAGCACCGTAAGCAGAAATCCAAATTAAAATAAAACAAATTAAAATATAACACAATTAATTAAAACAACTATTAATAAATTTCCAAAAATGTTTTTATATTAACGCATGTTAGGTAAATTACGACAATTAATAAATTAAAACAAATTTTTGAGGTCATCAAATGCAACCGGATTTACGAAATAATTCGGATAAAAGTAACTTAAATTTTAATAATTAGAATCAATAAAATCTAAAAACTTTAATAGTTGGGATTCTCCCTTCAGATAATTACTAAAATATAGAATTTGAAAGAGCTAATTAAGTATTAAATCAAGTCCATTTTGAAATATAATTTAATATTAGTTTAGTAGCCGGATTTTAATCTTGACTCAGTCACAAGTACTAAGACCTTATAATAAAAGGTCAGCCTAAGGGTATGATAAGAGAACGAGATCACGGAGGTATGCATAAGGCAGATGATGATACTAGAGTAGAAGTCAAGTAAGAATATTGATGAAATCATGTGAAGTTAGGAGACGTAAGTCCTTCTATCGGCAGTAAGGAACCCGAAAGTGGAAATATCACGAGTAGTCTTAGAAATGGAACTTACCTGCACGTGGATTTTCGGCTACTATATACAGTACCAACATGAGCTTGCTTATGGGTATAAGTGGTAGGATTAAAATTGTGAGGCGTCTGGATGAGACAGAGCAGACGGAATGCGTCGGTTTGACGATTTCATTAAAACAAAAATTTAAAATGGCGACCACTCCAATTTTAATATTAAACACATATGCAAAATTTCAAGGGGCTGCCTAAAACGGTCTGAGAGATAAACCCAAAAATTTATAAAGTTCCAGAGTTAATCATTCAGTCAGTGACTAGCGTAAATATATATGTAAATATGCAGTAGTATATAATTTTATACAGTACCTCATTCATAATCACTACCCCATATTCCATAATAGTAGGTTATGATATAATAGGTACAATATGGCATAATGTGGTAAATATGATATAAGAAGTCAAATGTCAATTATGAAGTAAGAGGTCAAAAGATTATTATAAAATACACGAATTATACCCGATTATCGCATAATATGTTAATTAAGAATTATGAGATCAAAGGCAATTATGAAATAACATGTCAAATGTTACGAAGCAATAATAATAATAAAATAAACTTTAAAATATTTAGTTTGTTGATAGCGGAATCATTTATATAAATAAAATTTAAATAAATAACAATGCTGGCCAATTTCTACAATGTTTATTCATAAAATGAAATATTTCGACAAAAAAATCGGTCCTGATCACTCATAATCAAAATTTAACTAGACTTCCGCTTTCTCCTCTTCTTCCCTGATTGATCTTTTCTTTCATTCAACAGTATTCAACAAATTTATTTATTTAAACAAATTTCCAAAGTTTTTTTCCAAATTCGATTAACTAATATTATTGATTTAATAGATTCGAATAAAAATGTTTACATTTTTTAAAAATCAAAAATTTATTGTCAAAAACTCTTATATATGATTTGACTCGACAGTGAAAATACCCATGCACATTTGTTTAAAATTCATGTAATATTTATTTTAAATATTACAATTTGTAATTATCAAAAAAAAAATTTATTAAAAATTGAAATTTATTAAACTTAAACTAAATTATAGAAATTAAAAATGACATTGTAAATATTTTCATGTTGATTCTACTTTTCTGTTGACTGTATCATATGTTTTGCCATATGATCTCCACGTAATCATCTTCAGCATCGAAACCTAAATAATGACCAAATGCGAGACTGCTGAATAGGTTACCACTCGGACTGTCAACAGCTTCTTCCACATTACAACGATTGATGCACCAAATATTAAAAGGATTAATATTTAAAGGTCTTGTAGTTTATCTAGACGATATATTAATATATGCTTAAAATCAAGAACATTATAGAATAATTTTTGAAGTATTTAGTCACATAGAAGAAGCTGGATTGAAGATTAATCCAGAAGTGTCAATTCTATAAGAGTGAAGTAAATTTTAAATAATAAAGAACCGCTATCTCAGACACTTGGAAATTATCTAGGTCCAGTCGAACTTTTATTTAGGTCACGAAAATATATATTATTAGCACGTGCACTTTTCCTATGGAGCCATTCAAAAATCCAAAAGCTTTATGAATATATGTATTGTTTCCACCCTCAATCTTGATATTATTATACCAAGAATTGCATCCATAAAAAGCGTATGAAACAAGCAATCATTTGGTATTACATCAATAAAGTATCGTTCAAATCTAAATATTCAGTTTGAGAACCATTAATATAAAATTCAACATCATTTCTACTATCCGTAAGAGAATTCATAGGAAATAATTCTTCAAAAGCCCCATACTCAATTACAGCCTGAGGTGATGGACGGTCAAATATACATAATTCAGATTTACCACATATCATTTTTAGAATATAGTCATATGTCCTTTCATTCATTTGTTTATATGCGACGAGCGATGTTTGTTACGTTTAGGAGCCGGTGCTTCCTGTTTTTGAAACATACCAGGTAAAACTTTCCTTAGCTCAGCCATGGCATTTGTTTTAAGAAATGACAATATTTTCTGTTCATTTATTATCACATCTTTAGCAGTTTTCATACCAAAACTACCAAGGCGTTTAAGAATCGGGAGTGCAAATCTACCAATTTTTCTCAACCAGCCCAAACCATATTTCTTCCCGATAAAATATGGCAAATCACAACATGTTTGCCTATCACTATACATACTATGAATATTAGTCATCTATTTTACGAAAATGAAGGGTTAAATGAGTTTTTGTATCTTTTGGAAAGTTTATTAATTTTCCGCTATCATCACGAATATTTATTTCTATATTGTTTATACAAAATTTCGATATTGGTATGTATATGGGATTCTCAATATTTATATTGACAACTTCATCCTGGTTATGTTTATCGACTCAAAAGGATTTTAATAGAGGAACACTTGTATCAGCAACAATTATAGGATCGATAATGTTAGTATATATGAACATTTGTTGATGAAGTTTAATTATTTTTGGTTTGTGTACACCAATATCATTTGTCTGATATGTTTGCCTTTCTAATTCCAATGTATTAGCGAAGTTTTTATCAAATGTGATTTCACAAATGTTATCTTTTAGACCGAATTTGAATAATTTATCTTTAACAATATCAAGAGTTTTAAATATATGTAAACAATTGAATGAAATATATTTATTTAACTCGTAAAGTGTTTCAATATATAAATCATTAGTAAACGTAAATGTATCTTCAACTTCATTAATATATGATACAGATATTTTGATTTCTTCTGTCATAACACTGTTTTCTTCAAAAGTATTGAAACGTAATAGGTATTACTTCCCAGTAACAACAATGTTAAGCTTATCACTGCGCATTCACTTGGTATCATTAATATTTTCAAATATTATTGTAAATGGAGAAAAATCACAACTAATATTTAATTTATCTTTGTAAAACATTTGAAAATGCTCATCTAACAATTGATCCGGAATATGATAATGTCGTTCAAAATTATTGATTGAGAAAATACCACTACTTGTTTTGCGAACATTCCTCTTGTAACTGATTTTACATTGACTATAAAATGGATATGTGTTGTATACAAATGTAAAGTCTTGCAAAGCAACTTCCCAATTGTTATGTAAATAAATAGGATTTTGAAGATTGACCATGAATTTACTTGCTTGATTTTCGGTATGGATTGTTGGACAATTATTGCTCGGTAAAATAATATAGAAATTCAATTTACTAGATCTTTTGCTGATATCTATGTCGGGTTGTGATATCCATGAAACTTGACATAGTATTGTTTATCCTTACCAACCTTTTTCGTTTTCAATATTTTTTCAATTCTTAATACAGTTGGTGGTGGAATAGCTTATAATTCCTGCTCATAAAATTTACCCTGTACTTCATTATTATCATAGTCTTTAATAACCTACATTACAGGATTCTGTTTTGTATTAATTTTTGAAATGACAAAAGCTTCATCACTCCAATTTGTGTCGAACATTTTAATGAACGGTGAAGCAGATATTTTAGATATTCGAACATGGTTACCGATACTATACTTTGGTTTTTAACTTTTTCAATTTTTCTAGACAGCCATAAATCGACGCTATTTTCTGACAAAATATCAACAGATATTAATCCCTTTAAACCTTTATGTGAGGAATGATTATAACTGTGTATGATTTTCGGTAAAACATTAATCCATGTTTTATTGCCTTGATGCACAAAGAATCGTTTGAGTTTATCTCTCAAGGTTCAATTAAAGTGTTCAACATAAGCGGCTTTATATTGAGAATGTAGAGAATAATGGTTTATTTCACCAAGAACATGTTTCACTTTACTATTGTAAAATTCTTTACCCAAATCTGTTTGAAAATTGTCAGGGTGACCATCTTTGAACAATGTTTTTATAGCTATAGTATTTCATCTGCAGATTTAGTTTTGATTGGAATAGCATGAGCAAAACGACTGAAAACATCAATACATGTCAAAATATATTTAAATCCCTTATTGATTTTCGAATATGGTATCATTTCAATCAAATCCATTTGCCATAAATCACCAATACCAAATGTCTTATATGACCTAGTTTAAAATCTTTTCCTCATCGGTTTGTTTAAACTATATGTCAGTTGTCCTGATAACCACTGTTGTGTCTTCTTTTTTGAATTCAGAACTCTTTTCTTTAGCTTTTCTACTCCACCGAAACCTGATTCGTCCTTTGTGGTTGTCCATATCTTCTCCATTACAACAAGAAGACTTGAAATTTAAATTAAGATTAAGCAACGATTGGCCCATCGTTTATTGCAAACCACCAAGTAATGATAATGTTAATGGTATCAATGAACCAATAAACCCTTCTTGTTGTTTATAAATGATTTTTCTCATGATTTTTCGATTTTTACTGTTTACCGGTGATAACAGAGGTTTCTTATGTTTATTCAACACATGTTTTTTCGATTTATTTACTTTAATTTTCCCTTTGACAACTTTAATTAAAATATCTAGTAAATCATCAATAACGATTTTTGTCTGTTTTAACAGATTTCACTTGTTTTTAACAGGTTTCGATTTTAAATTATGCGAAATGAGATTTGACGTTGGAAAATTTGCTGTTACAAATTTTGTCGATGGAGTGTAATTTTTTGGAGGAATTGGAATTTTCTTTTTTAGAATTCTTTTAAGTTTTCTCAATTTAGGTTTTGACATTTTCGATGGTTTAACACGCGCATTTAGAAACATTTTTACATGTGTTTGTTGTTAACTTAGTTTATAAACCATGACCCCATCTTTGTTAAAAATATCTGTTCTAACCCGTAATTCATCAGGATATTGTTGAATGAAATCGAGAAAAATATAACCATGGGGGGTTTTTGGTCGCATCTTGAAATGAAATGATTAGAAAATTTCTATTATTTGAATATACCTGTCTCGAAAGAAAATCAATAACAGTAACATCTCTCGGGTTTTTGAAAACCACTAAATATTGTACATTTAAATTACGTGTTCGATGATTGCCTCCTTAATGAAATAGATTTTGAGTTATAAAAATAACCGTAACACCAACGTGTCCACTGATTTTTGTGAATAAATTATTGAAATCCTTTTATTTATTTACTTCCTAGTATAAATCATCAATGATAATAGCATCACCTTTTTGCATTCGACTTGACCAATTTTTATCAAATCCCTTAACTATTTTCTTGTTTTTCAGCTTTTTTTTACATGCTTGAAGAGAAGAAGGAAATGTGATTTGGGTAAATAGTTTACATTTTATGTAAACTATTAGAAATATTGATTTTTTGCAATAGTGAATTTAATACAAATTTGTAATTCAAACAAACAACAGCTGATGTACAACTTAAACAAATTCACGAATTTGATTGGTCACCCTTTGATATAAATACACAATGCTCTTTAAAATTAGTAATAATTTCAAAATGACTAAGAAAATAAGTGACACAAAAAATGTTGAGAAACTATTCCATGATTACAAAATGTATTACCTAGAAGATCCGATGGAAATTAGGTTATCGAATCCAGTTAAGTTATGCAAAATTCCTTATCCCCATATCATGGCTACTTTGTCAACAGAAGATGTTGAGGTTTTAAAGAAGATGTTTATGAAAATAAATAACAATATCCAAGCGACTACTACTGTGTTTTTCAATGCTCGTCAAGCTCGTTTTTATGTAGCTTTTCAAGAAATCATGTTCAAAGAGAATGAAAACTGTTATGCCACAATAAAGATTCAAGGATTGAAAATTGACAAGAACAATATATATTCACCAATATGGCGATTAGAACGTGCGAGGCTTGCTATTAGATTTTAATATATATATTAATCAGTAAATGTTTTTTTGTTGATTTTAAAAAAGTAATAATAATAATAATAATAATAATAATTTATCGGTTTACAATTTTCAAAGTTTAAAAGATGTTATGAAATGTCACTTGAACATACACATATACGAGGGATAGAAAAAAATTTGCTTGTTTTAAAATTCATAAAAATTTTCGCTAAGGGGGTTTCGGACTTAGAAAATATTTTGAAAAAATTTATAGAAAAATACATGTATTTTAAAAAAATTTCAAGGTTTATATTAAATGTCCTGTGCACACACACACGCTGGGGTACAAAATTTTAGGATCTTATTTAATATCCACTGCACACACACACACACAGGGGTAGAAAATGATGAGTCCTTGTGAACTCATTACTACCTACTTATGTGTATTTGGTGATGTCTGTATCATGATGTTAAATCGTCTCAAAGTTTGTATAATATACGAAAGGGGGAGCATGTTCAGGATAGGTCCTATTTGATTTTTTGCGCACAATGCAACATGTGTATTAAAAGCTTCATCGTGTCTAAAACCATTTTGATAATGAGGACATCTGTTTACTCGTATTCTGGCATCACATACATGGCTCGAATGGCAATTCATTAATTTATTTAAATTAAAAACCGCAGTATAATGATAATTCTTACCGTCCTGAAAAAGTAAAAGATAAATAGGGTTACCATCAGCAACCTTTAACCGGTGGATTATATCTAAGTTCGGATGATGAGGTTCATAGTCTATGTCATATTTTATAATATTTATAATATAATAAAACATGATTGGTCCATGTTTTGAACATTCACAATAGTTTTTGTATATTAATTAGCGATGCTGATGTTGGGATAATACTATTACCATCTAATCTATTTATAGAGTAAAATTTAGTTAAAATAAAATTTATTTATTTAATTTTAACTAGCCACTATCCCCTACCTAATTAAATAAATATTTCTCTATCTTTTCATTAAACCTATTTAAATTGTAGGAAAAACTAGTCGCGCTATTTGAAAAAAATTTGTCATTCATTTCTCCATCTTTTTCAAATTGTATAAGAACTGTAAATTGAACTTTTACAGATCATATTTGTTATATTTCATTATTAATTTTATTTACCACTTTATTTGTGATGGCGATTTGAACAAAGTTTTGATTTTCCAGGTCGAATCGGATATTTTTACGTGACCCTCTCAAATATATTTCAATTCAGGGTTCATCAATTATTTTAATAGAGCCTCCTATTTGATTAAACTATATTTCAGCGACATCGTCATCGTCAATTTTTATAATTTTAGTAGGGATACACGGTTCAATATTTAAGGAAAACTCTTTTTTATTTATTATTATTATTATTATTTATTTTGAATATCAAAAATGACACAAATAATAATAATAATAATAATAATAATAATAATAACAAATAATAACACAAAAAATAATAATTTATAAAAATTTGGCTATGTTGAAACATTTTGTTAAATTTGGCCTAAACTACTTTTTGCTAGAGAGAAATTCCTCCAAAATGGTTGTAATAAATACTCAAATCATTGCAATAATATTGAATTATCAGTGTCGCTTTAAATTTGTTGTCAATTGTGTAAATCAATAAAGGTTTATATATTATCTTGAGTTACGTATTATGTCAAACAAGACTCGTTTGTGGTTAAATCAATAATTGATAGTGTTAAATTTTTACCGACAACTCAAGCTCAATTATGCTGGCATTTAAAGTAGTTGTCCTAGGCAAAGTTGTTACACTAGATAACACATACAGGTTTATCCTTAAACGGAAACATTTTTAATTTAATATTAGCGGAATTGAAATTTTTCCTCCTACTAACCTCTTACTATATTAGTCTAAAAATGGAAATATTTTATACCCTTTATAATATGCTCAATTTTAAGTTAGAAATTTCATTAATTAATTGTTAATTAAGTTACACAGTCTTTACACATTTAGCCTTTAAATATGCAATAATTTATTTTTCAAACATTGATTTAGTTAAATGTATTTTGACGCCTATTATATTGTTGGGATATTAAATATTCGTCGATGAATAGGTCTCTTGATCCGACTCCTCGTGTTCAATAATCAATAAGACAAAATCCAAACAAAGAAATCTTTATTGACAAATATTCACAACGATACACAATAATTTCTCGTACACACCCTAAGGGTATCACAATGTAAATTCAACTGCAATCTGATTAACTTTATCGATTTACTGCTTTTCACTCGTTTCCTTCAAATCGTTATATTCGCGCTCCGACCAACTGGCAACTTATTTTGTTGTCCGTTGCTTTTATAGTTTTTGAGTTCCCATTAATTTGGATTACTGCTGGAAAAACAATTTTCCATTTAGGACAATTTATTGTCCGTTTCACTAATGCCGGGATACACATTAAGGTGGCGTTCAGGTCGCGCCGCCCTTGATTAATGGGTTCGTCGGTAAATGATTTAATTAATTAATTTGTTTTTGGGCTCCCGACCCTTCAATATACCTTATCTCAGTCTAATAGTATTTTATTCGTCTTCTCAGTCAAATCTGCCACCGGTTACCACTTTTTCCCTCCGAAAAATATTGTTTTTATTTTTTTCAAAATTTTAATTAATTTTAATTGATTTTGATAATTTTAAAATTTTACTATTTTTTTTCATGTTTTGATATAACCGAACAATATTTACAAACAAAATAAACTTATATTACTACTGATATTATCTTCAATTCAAAAATCCATTTTTTTTCGTGCATCTGATAACTAGTTCTTAGTTCATGTCAAAATTCCTTTGTTTACAGCAGGAAAAAACCCCGCATTAAGGGACTAACATAATTTTAACATTTGGTATAAAAAATATTAAAGCTTTTATTATTTATTCAAAATGTAGAATTTATTTCGCCATTTCATATTTATAAATATCAAATTAAATATTAGATATTATATTTTTTATACTTAATCATTTATTATAAAAAAATTTCTAATTAATAGTAGGAAAAAATATATTTAAAATATTAATTTAAAGTAAATAAAAACATAATGGAATTTCAGTTCTCGTTGTTTGTTTAAATGAAATATGCAGTCACCAATATCAACTATCAAATTGAAATAATTTTAAACTCGCAATATTTAATGAATAAAATTTAAAATGACAACTGCTAGAGTTAACAACGAAAATTATTACGAAGATGAAAATGAAAATGCTCACGAAAATAAAAATCCTGACAATACAAATGAAAGCGTATTGGTAAAAAATATTTTACTTTTTAAAAATGGAGATCAATATTTTCCGGGCAAACGAGTTGTTGTCAATAAGAAATATACTCCAAATTGGGAATGCTTTCTAGAAGACATAACTAAAAGCCTAAATCCCAGAAATGGTGCAATACGAGACGTTAGAACACCTTATCATGGTACCAGAATAAAGAGTCTCGAAGATTTATCAACAAATGGAAAATATGTTGCTCTTTCAAAAGGCGAAAGTTTGAAAATAATCAAGTTTATATAATTATCTAAGATTTAAAATATTATATATTCTATTTAGTTATGATAAAGCCATCAACGTAAATAGTCTTCCTCACAATACCAAATCAAATTCCTTTCGTTTGAAACCGGTAAAAATTATATTTGAATTCCTCAACAATGAAGCCATCTAAATAAAAATGCAATTAATATACTTAACAAGTTTTAGATATATTAAACATTTTTTTTTATTTCAAAACGAATGGAAAATTAATTAATTAATTATTTTAATTAATTTAATTTATGACTTGAGTTAAGTTTTAATGTAAAAATTTCAAGAATTTAAAACCAAGTCAACCAAAGAAAAATAATATTAAATTATAATGAAATATGTTTTACTGAAATTCGACATTTAATCCTGACAAGTCAAAGTTGATGCTGACATTTCTCATTTTGAATGTAATAACTCTTTGAAATCGTGGACGTCCTTCAAGCAAAGAAAATCAGGATGAGATAAAAATACAATGAATAATACAACAAAATACCAATTTTTTGTTCTTTATTTTATAGATGACTTATTTACTCCATTCCTCAGTTCTAACTGCAGTGACTTTTTGGGCTCGAAGGATTGTTGAGTTTTAGGCACATGGATTGTGTTAATGAAACTAAACTCGGTAGAGTTTCCATCGGTTTTTATTTACCATTTTTGCAGGTATTATCGTTTTCAAAGAAATCTTGATCTTCTGTCGATTCCTGGTGATTAATGTCTCATTACGTATGTAAATTTTTTTTTAACAGTTTTATGATGCAATTGAAATGACAACAATATAAATTAAATTGTATTACCCACGGAAAAGGTAAAGGAAAATACATGAATTCACCAAAAATAAACTAAGTTTATCACAATTCAAAGTTCTCGCTGAATTGAGAACTTCTGATTCTTACAAAGTTCCAACATGGATAAAAAAAACTTATCAAACCACTCACAATAACTATAAATTATAATTTCATTTATTTTCATTTAATTTTCTACTATAATTCAATGTTTGAACACAAATTTTCGATATTGCCCTTTCAAGTATAAACATTGATCTATTGTCAAAAATAAAATGAAGATAAATTAAATAGTAAATTTTCGGCACAGCTTTTTTCTTTTCACTTGAAAAATGATGTGCAGAAAATTCATGAATATCAAAAAACATCGAAATCTTTGCTGATTTATAGCCCAAAAAATATCATTGGAAAATGAAAAGAAATCAGAGGCGAAAATCATAAGAAGTTCTTATAGTAAATATGTGTTTATTGTTATTATTGTAAATATTTGTAAATTATTTATATTTTTTTTTATTTTTTAATGTTAGTGGAATACTTAGTAAGTTTTTTCCTTTATTCAAATATAACATGCATTTGATATTTTTATTTATGACGGCCTTGTGGTGGCGTTTTTGGTTGCTGTTTATTCATAGATCATAATCTGTCATAAGAGAACGTGTTATCAAGTATTTATAGCCCCTACTGACAGTTAGGTCATTGAGAGTTCTCAATTCCAAGTACACGACATTGGTAGTTTTTATAGAAGATAATAGTAGTTCAAAATCTTTATGGACAGGGATCTATATTAATGTAAGACCTCATTCGAGCACGTCCAGAATTGCTCTTTAAAAAACACTCTTGGTTGTAACAAGAATGTACATTCAGCAGCTTAAATGTTACCCACCAATTATGACAGTATTCTAGTATAATATTATTAAATGGTAACATTAAAAGAATTTTCAATTTCATTTTCCAGTTGCACATAAAAATTCTATTCAATTGCAAAATTTGATAATTGTAAAACACTTTAATTTCTAAACTTTTCTATAATATTATTGACGCTATAAAATCTATTCTGAGTCTATTTAAAATATTTTGAAACAAGACATTCTTTGGTTAGGAAAATTCGACTTATGAGGCATTTATTTATTCACCCTCAATCTCTTAAGTGCATACGACGGATATATTCGTCATAGCATGGTCACTATTCTAAGGTTTAGAAAGGACATTCGAAATGTAGAAATTTAAGTGAATCTATGTGAACTGGATATATATATCCAACTGCAGTGTTTCTAATGTTAGATGACATCAGGAGAGGTTGTATCAAATTTCAACTATGATTATTCCACTTCCCTGCCCACCATGATGTAAATTATTGCTTGCAACGCTTAAGAGATTAAAGATATTTTTAATAAAAATACAAAATTTGCCGTTCTGATATCGTAAACATTTTTGATGGCCACTTCGATGTTTGAGTGTTCAACGTTTGAGATTTATCCAGTAATTTGATTGTAAGCAAAATAAGGTCAGGTTTCCCATTATTGTATTAAGTCTTATACACTAATGGGAAACTTGAGCTTATATATATATATATATATATATATATATATATATATATATTTATATAATATTGTTATAAAATAAATAATTTATTCTGCGTTCGTTTGAAAGAACATGTTTCATCACATATTAAAGTACTAAAAATATTACCAACACAAGAAAATAATAAGTATAATATTAATTCAGGGTAATTTTAATAATTATTTCTATATTTTGCATTGATTTAACGATGAAATAATTTTTCATAATATTAAAATATTTTATTATTCGAAAATAAGCAAAAGAAATTATAAGTTTAGTAACTTTTAATACCTTAAGATTGGTACAATTTAAAACTTCAATGGTGACGAATTATGTTCTTGCAAAAGAATGCAGAATATAAAATATGAAATAATATGTAAAAATATTTACCTAAAAATAACACTATTTCTTCTTACAATAAAGACTTATATTTTTTAACAAATCACTACAGTTTCAAAGACAATCGTCTATTAAAAATGACTAATGCAGTCTGTCATCTGATTCGAGCGCTGCGATTGCAGCAACATGCAATAAGATTAGAATGCGAAACTAGATACACAATAAATTTTATATAATGCGCATCTTTATATACTTCGAGAGAATTAATGCGATATTTTAATAATAAAATGTATAATTTGACGGTTCTTGATAACATACTAAGATAGGTATTCAGTACTACAAATTTATATCAAAAATTATAAATTAAGTGTAGATTAATAATTTTTAATTCTTTTCTATCAAAAATGATAATTTAAAAACAAAATAGTTTTGTTTTTGTGCGTGCCATCAAAATTTTCAAACGTGCTACTCGTGTCATTGGTTCACTATTCCTGTATTAAGATATCTGACATTCAGACAAACTTTCTTGAAAAATTAGGCAAAGAAAATTGAATAATTGTGTACAAAATATCAACATTGTTTATTTCTTTGAAAATTAAAAAACTTAACATACTTTTCAAAACTTTTAGATCAATAAAATTCTTAATGATAACTTCAAATTTTTGGCAGATTTTATCAAGTATATGTATAACATCAAATATTAATTTATAAATTATTTATAGCTAAAATTTAAACAACAAAGTTGGCAGATACTAATTTCATATATTTAAACAAATTTATTTTCGGGGCGATAGTAAGTCTAGAGAGAAATGAAAGGGAGTGATGCTATTCAAAAAAAATTAATTATAAAACTTTTCAAAATTACTGTTTTCACGAATAAACAGTTTATTTATTTAACTTAATAATAACTATTAGACTCTTAATATGTGAATAGATAAAATATAAATAACGTTTAATAATATCCTATAATTTGGAATATGATAAGAAAGGAGGCGTTATAAATTTTATTTCTTATAAAAAGAATCTATATTGTAAAGGAAAGGTCAAATATGAAAAAGAATATTAATATAATAAAAATTTCTTAATACAGTCAAACCTCCACAGTTTTCCATTTTCGGGGTTTTATAAAATGTGGAAATTTACGTAGGGTGGTAAACTACGGAGGTAAACAATAGAAAAAACTTAAACCGTAAAATAACATATTTGTTATTTTATAAAATAATCAGTAATTGCGGAAAACTTAGTTGACTTCTATTTTGCCTGTAAGAAATTCTCAATGACTTGCAACAACTCAAAAAATATTAAAAAAAATCAAAAAGTGGAAAACTACGGAAAGTGGAAAAGTTTGGAGGTGGAAAAGTATTAAGTTCTAATTGTTTTTAAATTTCATTGTATTGGAATTATTGGTATCAATAGACTAGTTATAGTTATTAATATCTTCATTTTTCAATTATTTTTTTCCACTAAGTTTTAACTATGTTTTTATATGAATAAAAACAGTTGTTATTATCAATGAGGTTGGAATTGTTTACGTGGATATATAAAGTTTGAAAAACACAATTATAACTATAAACTACATTGGCAATGCGCCCATTTATTACTAAATTATTTCGTTTAGAATACAAAGGATTTATTGTTAATTATCATGCATTTTACCATGTAAATAAATCATCGGATAGAAAATAGCCTACGAGTTTTCAATAGGCCTTGAAACATTCATTATATCTCGTTTTTAATAAATATTCTTTATATTGTTCATTGTATTTAATATATAATTTATTATATGATTTATAAATAGTTTTGTGTTTTATATTGGCAAAAATACTGATAATAATTCATTATTATTACAATTAAAATACTTCTGTATTTGTGACAAATGAAAATTTTTCAAGCATTTTATTAAAAACAAATAATTATTTCACATAATTTATGCATTATAAATACATTATAAATATGAATTTGATGATATAACTACAAAATTTATAAAACAAATTCTCCGGTTTACTAAAAGAGTCCATCAAGTGTCATTTAAACAAAAGTTATTTTTCTCTACGGTAAATATTTCGAAAGTATATTTCTTTCGGTGTTCTGTTGAAGTGACTGATCCATTCTTTTGAGATCAAACTCAAAACATCATCCACTATATTTAAATCTTGAGGTTTTCTGACTTATCTAGGACCCTTGTTGAAAAAATATAGTTTTCAGTAGGAAAGTTTCGATAATTGATTCCTCGTGTTCAGTACCATAATATCAAAAAGAACAATTGAAACTTTTATTTTCCAACCCAACTGCACACTTGCTTTACAACTGGGCAACACTTCCCTACAGGAAATGCCTTAAGCTTGGTTCTTTTTGGTGAATAATGTAATAAGTCTAGTAATTTATTCACTTTGTATCAAAAGAATTTTTTTCGTTTTCTTTCCTAAATATTATGTAAATTATTGTGGATGAAATATTGTTTAAATAACCACATTTGAGAGAATGTGTAAATTTTTTAAATTCAACTTGCATTTTACAATTTTAAAACTTTTTTTTTACACAAATATAATAAATATATAATTAATATAAGAATCAAGATTTTTAATGCAATAATTTCAGTCTCTTGACATATTTTTGAGCAATTTTCACACCATATTAACGAGTAAATTTTATTCAAGATTTATTGAAATCCAAAATTAATTATAACAAAATTTGTTCTATTGTTCTTTTTGCAATTATTACATAGTTACAAACTGATCTCAAGAAAAGTCATGACAACGAAAAGAAGCCTGCTTGTTTTAATGAAGCCAAAATTAAGTTAATTATCTCATTATTAGAGCAATCTCATTAATAAATGACAACAATAATGTCGCAGTCAGTGAGTACTTAAGTTCTGATTTAGAGACTCAATTATCCAAAGTTATGTAAATTGACGCAGAGTGATATTATTAACGCAGTTGGCCATGTCGTGGCTTACACTTGCGGTAAAGATGTCGTTTAGTGAATCTGACTCTCAATAATGTTACGTCAGTTATTTGCATTGAAATTGGAGAAAACTATGACAAAACATCAATCGCATAACATCAATTTCAATTTATTTTCAAAAATTAAAAATCTTTTTAAATTTTTTAAAAAATGATTATTTCTTAATGTTCATTTATAAAAAGCCATATTATTCTAAAAATATTTTTATTCATGACTTAGAAAATGGTGAAAAAGTTCACTTATGTAAAAGATAAGGAGAGCGATTAGTTAAATTATTGAACCTTTTTATTTGTCAAAATATTTCATTTAATAAACACAGCGGACATGGCTTACCTATTTATTTATTTCAATTACATATTATACACAATTAAACTATCGACAAGTTATTTTAGTTTTTTAAATTTAAAATAATTTAAATTTAGTAATTATTCTATTTCGAAAGAAATTTATCGTGAAGTAAATTTATATAATACGTTAATAATAACCTCAGCATCCGGTAATTGAGGTTTCTTCCGGTTCCGTAAATTAACATCGATTTTTTAGAATTATGGAAACGATGTTTATTCAATATATTTATAGACATTTTTTCATATATTTACAAATGAAAAATAGATAATATTTCAATGTATTTCACTTTATCCACTTATTTTATCTCTAATATGGATAGTTACAATAGATATTGCCTACTGTTTAGAAAAGCAAATTTTAAAAAAATATCATTATATATATATATATATAAAATAAATGCAAATTGCATATTTCTAGTAAAATCTTTTGTTAATATTTCTTTGTTATAATATTGTATTTTTGTTTAGCTGCGTTTGGCAAATCGTGATATAGATAAAATTGAAAGTAGAATTACACAAAATCTCTACACGAAAAGTAACATAATCTAGTAAGTTTTAATTTAATATAAGGGATGAAAATTTACATTTAATTCAATTTTTAGATTTTGTTTAACTTTAAATTAATAATAATAAAACGGTGATTTATTGGTAGCAGCATAAATTAAAATTTTTAACAAACTATAAGATAAGCGCTTGCAACAAAGTATATATTAAATGGATGAAAAAACATTCCATTATAAAGTAATCGTTTTCAATAATAATAATAATAATAATAATAATAATAATAATAATAATAATAATAATAATAATAATAATAATAATAATAATAATAATAATAATAATAATAATAATAATAATAATAATAATAATAATAATAATATGTAGTAAATCATGGCTGAGACATTCAAAAAAATGGGTTTACGTCTCCAAGATCAAAAAGAAGTGCTTAGTAAAATCTGCTAAATTTACCTATTTCAACGCAAAAAAAATCAGTCATCATAAATCCTAATGCTTATATTTTATTTAATGATTGTGTTATTAATAATAAGATAAATTTTATTAATAAATAACCTCTTTTTGTTTTTAAATAGTGTATTTAAAAATGGCGATCGATTTACGCCAGCCATTAAAGTGGTCATAAAATTACAAGAACAAAAGCATATGAGCGTTTTAGTGAAAGCCATTGAAGACAGAGTTTTGCTGCAAATAAACAGGCCAATTAGACGGTAATAATAATAATAATAATAATAATAATAATAATAATAATAATAATAATAATAATAATAATAATAATAATAATAATAATAATAATAATAATAATAATAATAATAATAATAATAATAATAATAATAATATTTGCAGTAATTATAAATCATCTAAATTGGAAATTTAACATTTAATCTTTATTTTATGTAAAGTAATAATAATATAACAGAAAAGCTCTTATTAGCCATATTATTGCTCAAGCCGTATACAAAAATTGGCATATATGCTACAAGTGAGTTAACTCGCCCCGTGCTTTTAAATTGTTCCCTGCTCAACATAACTATGTATGCTGGATACCCCTCTCAAAAAAATTCAAGTGCTTAAGAGCGCATTATAGTTAAATCGGAATTTTGTGCACTTATTCACGAAGAAACTCGCAATCACCCAAATATGTGTGCATAGTGAACACGAAATTTCGACGCGTATTGCAAAATGAAAGATTTGAAAAAAGTTAAAATCATAATTCCTAGCTTTCTCTAATCATATAATCATATAATTATCTGTCTAAGAAACTCAGTAAATGAAAAAAAAATGGTTATTATTGTTTTACTTTATAATTAGCATCATTTAAACACGAATAGAGCATTGAATCGAATCATCAATGCTAGTTATAAATACAAGTACAAAAATAGAAAGGTAGCCAATAAAAGTAAAGATAACTTAATGTTGAGAAATCGTGATAAATCACGCAGGTTAGCATTGTAATGAACACGAAATTCAATGTTCTCCCCACAGAATTTTACAAGCCGGGCGGAGTGAAATAGTAAGCGGGTGAATAAAAAAAAGTATGCAATATTACTACCAAAATACTCAACGCTATAAAAGAAACTAGATAAATGATTTGATAATTAATCGACAATTTTGTTTTTGCAATAAACTTCCATAATTAGTGTACTACACATAGTTTATAATATGTACGGATCAAAATATAAACGGTTGGTTCATAAAATCAGCCGGGCGGTACATAAAACCAGCCGCCCATATAAAAGGGCCTTGGGAGAACACGGAAATTTATTCATAAAATTATTCAAAAAATTTTTCGACTTAACTGCAATTTCCGCGTTCATTAACCTGTGTAATTTGTTCAACTGCGGTATCAATTTCATTAAATATTTAAATGAATTATAATCGCCGACTTGTTCATTTTGGCTGAATTTAGTTTTAAATTCTTAGGTATTGTTAGCTATTTTGATTTGTTTTTGAAAAAAAAGGATAAGAGATAAGTGTTTAAGGTTATCTAAACAAAAAAAGACAAATTTGTGTTACGTAGAATTAAATTTTTGATTGTGAATTATTATCAAAGAAGTAAACGAATGAAAAGTGACCGAAAAATAAAAACAATGACTGATTTTAGTTTTGGTCATTGTTTATAAATACTTATAAAAATCCAGAAGCGAATTTACAGTAAATTATGTTTATAGTACGACAATGAATTTTGATTTTTTGTTAAAATTTCTGAATCTACAATTATTCTACAGTGAAAAGCTTGATCATTTTTCATTTGCAATTAAACTCGTCGCTATTTAGGGACTTAGAATTAAATTATTATTATATATGCTGTTATTTTTCAATTTATCAATCGGAACATAATATTTAAGTTTTAAAAAACAAAAAAAATTGAACAGGTAACTATTATATAATACGCGTCTTAAGTTCCTAAAATATATTATATAGTGTGAATTTGTTTAAATGAAACAAAGAACTAATATAAAAACAAGATTAGGTTCCAAAAATTAAATATTTTCATTTTATAACTTAGACAGATTTATTTATTAGCACTAAAACAACTAACCCGTCAACATGTAGGATTTACATTTATTGGATGCCATTTTTAATATTACTTTATATGTACTATTTTGTAAATATACAATGAATTTCGATACGATAACAAAGTAATTATAAATTTGTTTTTATTTATTTTTTAACACGTTAATTCTAATGATGGACAGGTACTAAAGAACTTTAATAAAAACAATTATACTTATAGGCCTATCAGTAATTGCATAATTAGATAATAAAAGTTTATTACCACTAATAAAATTAATTAATTAATACTATCACAATAGTTAATAAAGCCCTTAGATTTCAGTTAAAAATTGGAAATTTCAATTTCTAACTTACATGTTTTATAATACTCAATAATATTACTGTCTCCACTTAATCGGCCTTGCTCTTGAACTCGTGACCAGTTTATTTATTTTAAAGACGTTCAATTTTCATACTCAAAAACCATTTATCGCCGGGAGTTTAGAAAATATCTATTGTTTATTTCAACTAGCTAGATCTAAATTATGTTTCAAACGAATCTTGGTGACCTTGGATCCAGAAATTTTAACTACTGAAATGAAGTTATTTAATCTGGATTGTGAACCTTATATAGTTAAGAATGATTTGTGAAGTGTATATCATTGTTGGGATATTATTATAGAATGGCAAATAATTCTGGTTTTTAAATAGCGATAATAGATATATAAAGCCCCTTAAAATGAATATTGTGAAAGTAAAATAATCTAACTTAACAGAACATTTATTGCATAAGTAATATTACGGAAAATATTGAAATCATATAGCGTTATCAAGCCATTCAATTGAATCCCACTGTCAGCCAGCCAGCCTATTCAGTCACTTGATACGTTACTCCTTTATTAGAAAGGATGTCAACAGAATTTCTGAGCGGAAATCTATTGAAACTTCTCCGTTGAATTAACTGTTTTTCAATATGAAACAGTTTTGATTAATTTAATAAAAAAATTTTATTCTCGAATTTCGTTTAAAAAAATCTTTTCGGCTTGAATTAATTATGAGAATATTTTACTAGAATTTATACTTTGAATGGAGAAATAATCAGATATGCCAAAGATATTGAGAATGGGAAGTTTTATGTTGCCGCATCGAATGAGCCTTTTGAAAATATTGAATATGGTCAAGTCTTGCCAGTGATCAGAGGTGGAAGAGTTCCATCAAAGTAAGAATTTATTTCTGATTCTTGTTTTACTGTAATTTCTTTGGGTTTTATTTTCTCAACTCATTTAAAATGTGCAAAAATAAAACAAATCCTTCCACTATTAGTAAGAGTAGCCAGAAAGTAGTTAAAAATTATTATAAAAATTGATACAAATAATTTATTCAATTGGAATTGTGTTGATAGAATATATGTGGTGTGGATAAGAAGTACTCAGACTTGTTTATAAATATAAATGGTACTGCAATGAAACCTTGTATTCACGATAATTGAACTATATAGGTAATCGCCCAGATTCATTTCAGCGATTTACCAGTGACAAGAAACCAAGTGGCAATCTTGCACTAGTTTCGAGAGATCCACTTTTGATTCAATTCACCGCCATAGTAAAACAAATCGCTGGCAGCCAAATCGGGGGCATACGGCGTGTGTGAACTGGTGCGTTTCCATACAAGAGATAGAAGTCTTTCGTTACAAATTTCTCACATCACTAACCATTACACAGTAGTAGTGAGAATCGATGATTCTCGGTGAAAATTCGGTCTTGATCACATCTTTTGAATCCAAATACACACTGAGAATGAGACATTTTGGTGGATTTTACTCTGGAAACATACTTTACAAAACTTACGCTTACATAAACATAAAAGTTAAATGGCGTCTCATTTTTTTCGTATCTCTGCAATCAAGAAACGTGGGACAAAACGACTTCATAATTTTCTCTCCAGCATGTTTTGTTCAGTCTTCTGGCTTCCATTAAATCTTGTTGACAATTCTCTGTTGGAAATTCACCTTTCTTCTTTCTGAATAATGTTCAATTTATCGATTCCTCGAGTCGTCGACTTCTTTCTTCAACAAACATATTGTTCTTGCTAAAAGAAAACTCTCTGATCTAATTTTAAATAATGACCTTGTATGGTGCTTCGATCAGATCGACTTTTCCAAGTTCCTTCAAATTGTGTTTGATTTCCAATTAAAGAAAAATGACATCGACAGTTAGGAAGGAATCGAATTGCAAGTTTCTTATTCTTGACGTCCAAATAAAAAAATTTTCATTTAACAATTTCAAATTCAGAGTGAAAGTGATGAAAATTTCTTTCGCTCTTTTCAAAATTTGAAGTTTGGCTTGTTAAAAAGATCACTGAAAAAGGATACTTTTAATTATCAAATGTTGTTGCAAAGAAGTCAGAAATCTGTATCTTCCCGATCGAAAAATATTTGAATCTAAAGAATTCAAAGCGGTTGAGAACTTTTCCTATAGAGACTTAGGAACTTCAGTATGATAGAAAATACATTTGTATTCGCACAGTAATTATGTTTTCCACTTGAGTTCAAACATTTTGATTTTTTCATTCATCAATTCAAATATATTTTCTCCGGTAGTCATTTGATTCTTTCCACAGCAGAAAAGATAGTTGTTCACAATCTTTCTGTCTTTGAAGAATCTCAAATAGTTTCAATACTGGTAAAAATGATTTTCAGCGTCTTTATGTGATTTTTTTCTCTTTTTTTAGAAGCTGAGCAATTCATAGATCTCAAACATTTTTTGCGACCGTCTTATATGTAAAACGTTGATAAAGTCATTTGATAAAAAAATTATTTACAAAATTCTGTGATCACGTATTTTTTGAATGTTTTTAATTTTGCTGTGGTTTTTAAGTGTAATAAAATTAAAATAATTAAAAAATATTTTTAAAAAAAAGTTAATTTTGAAAATAGTAAAAAAAAGTTAAATTAATTTATTTATTTAACAAAAAATATTTATTTTAAATAAATAATTAAATAAGCATTGCAGTGATTAATTTACTAAAATAACTCCATTCAAGCACACATTTTATAATATATTTCGGCAAATTCACTTTTATATGGTTAAAACAACAAAAATAATATGGATTTAATTTATATACTCAAAAAATGATTGTTTAAAAATTTAAAATTAACTTATAAACTTATATTTTATCTAAATTAAATTTTTTACTATAAAAACATTGAATTAATATTAAAAATTAAAATATTAAACTTAAAATTAACTGACAAATTTATATTTTATCAAAAATAAATTTTATACCATAAAAACTTTTAATTTAATATTAAAAATTAAAATCTTAAAAACAAACGTTAATATTTTTATTTATACCAATTTTTACATAATCAAACTATTTAAAACATTTAAAACATTCGTACTCGTTGCTTTTTGTGCATTTATCTTTGTACCAATGACCTATCAACGATGCTTCACATTTAACACGTTCCCAATAATTATTAAAACCTTTTAAAATCAGACATGCCTATTTTATTAATACAGCTCCTACTGTGGACAGACTCGGAATGTATTGCAAATTATAAAATAATATAGATAAGCTACTGTGAAATTTAGATTATAAAATCGCAACTAATTCGTGTAAGAAACGAAATATATTCATTAAAAAATCAAAAACTTCGGTCGGATTGTGTTCGAATTCCCCTTTTTAAGTTTACATGTAATGGATGTAATTTCATATAAATTGGAGAGATTCCCCGTCATCTTTATTTTCGATTTATTGAATATTGGCGATTGAAGGGGTAAGAACAATATTAGTGAGTACAATAGTGGTTAGTTAAATTATATGAAAGACATCTCAATTTTAAAATTTTATTAAAATTTTTAAATAATTATTGGGAACGTGTTTTATGTTAAGCATTGTTGATAAGGTCATTGGATCCAAAGACTGATATGTAAAATCCTAAGAGTACGAATGTTTTGGATTTTTTAAATATTTTGAATATGTAAAAATTGGGATTAGTAAAAATCTTATTGTTTTTAAAATTTTAATTTTTAATATTAATTTATAGTATAGAATTTATTTTTAATTTATTTTAGACAAAATATGATTTTAAAAGTAAATTTAAAATTTTTAAATAAAAAAGGATATTAAATTATTTAAAAAATAATAATTTTTAGGAGTTTATAAATTAAATGAAGACAGTGAATCTGTTGAAATATACCGTAACACGTGTGATTAAATGGTGCTTTCTTGTAATGTATTTTAAAATTAATCAAATTTATTTAAATATTCTTCAATATTTATAGTTCGTACCATCCTACCTGACGACGACAAGTTATCGTTGGATTTTTTCAATTATTTTTTTCGCAGCACATCGATTGCATAACAAAGTAAAAAACAAGATAAGTTTAGTGACATAATCTTAAAGAAATTTATTGAAATTAAATACTACAATAATTTAAATTATTCATTTTTAATTCATTGCATTACAAATAATTATAAAAAAAGTTTTGTATAGAAATATATTTGCCTGATCATTTCTTGATTCACACGAGTGTAATGTGTAAAATTCTGAAAATGAATATCCAATGTGGCATCGGTGTGCGCATAATTCGTGCTAGGTATTCACTGCACTGCGACGGCGGTGCCAATGGAGATATCTATTTTTCTAATATTATCAATTAATCCGCAATCGTGGACCGTATTTTGTTGTTTTTATCAGGTGACATATGATTGGATAAATTGGAAATGTTTATCAGACATTTATTGATTCATGATTTTAAAAATTCGATTTATTTCTAGTGGAATTATTTATTTCCAATCTACATGATTTTAGATATTTTCATTGACAATTTAATTGTTTGAAAAGTGAGTAATTTTGAAGTTGAATTTTTTATTATTAAAATTTATTAGGGAGAAATAATGACTTGAAAACTCTTTATAAGTTGGATTTTCTGTCTCGAAAGAATTGCTTTCTTTTGTGTTCTGAGAGCCAAGGAAAAAATAATATCGTGCATAGATAATTAAGCAAAAAATCTCTTTATTTATAAGTTTCAAATATGAAAAAAAAGATCACGTATAATATAATTTGACTAGGTATATAAATAAAGGACGCTTTGTCAAGTTACTATTATTTATAAATAATTTTTAAATTTTTTTTAAACAATTTCAGCAAATGTTTTATAAATTAAAATTTTTTAATACTATTAACAGAATTTCAAATGCTAGCTGATGTCGGAGTTTTTTCAACTCACTTTTCTCTTAAAATATTTTATTTTATCAATTTTTAATTAAGGGAATCCTTTTAAAAATTATTTTAAAAAGATCCTTAATAAATTAGATTTGAATTTAAATTTAAATTATAGTTATAATATATTTTTGAATATACGTTCCATCAAAGTAGAGCATTATACGAAACCGCATTAAGCGGGGTCTTACTTTATTACTTACAATAACGGAAACAAATATTTGAAACAATAAAAATATGGTTGTGCATCACCACATGGAAGAAACAATGCAGATAAATTACTTTGGACTCCGAGGAAGCCTCACCCCGAGCGTAATTTTCGGGGAATCCCGCTTTTCGATTAAAACCGCGTTAAACCGAAAATGCGCTAAGCGGACCGGTGTTAAGCGTGGTGCTACTGTACTACAAGTTTTATTAATAAAAAGGTTCTATTATAAAATAATTCAAATTATTTTAAATTCAAATAAAACTGGAACGACCTAAATTTATTTTTAAAACTAAATTACAATAATAATGGGGTGGGGAAAGACAGGGAAAAACGCATGCATACATGCATAAATACAGTGGCGTGACAGAACCCCTAGACCTCGAGTTTTTGGGCCCTTCAAATTTCACGCTCTTCTTTACTAAAATTTTTTACACTAGTAATTAATGAAGTGATTTATTTATTACAATATTATTACAAATGAAGTTAAACATATACAGGGTATTCGGGATAAATTTGTCATATTTATAATTGATTATGTTTCATAATATTAATTGATTATTATTAACACACACTACTCATCATTTAAAAGTTTGAACCCTTCTTCATTCATATACAAGATGGCCGAGAGGAAGGATGACTTTAACCCACCTGAATCATGGAAGATAATAACTTGCATCTTGATGATTCGTGCCGGCCATCAAAATAAGGATATTATGACTGCTTCCCAATACTTCATGAACACAGTAAAAACAATCAGACATGAACTAGATGGCTGAACTATGAGGCTGTAGCAAGAAGACAGATCCATAACAGACTATATGATTGCGTTCGTACAGCAGAATTCCTCAAAGATTTACAGGAAAAGGTGTTGAAAAATCCTGGCATTAGAATTCGGGCTCAATGAAGATCTTCGCTAATACTCATACAAGCGCCGCAAAGGTCAGCTGCTTACAGAAAAGGCCCGTGAAAATCGTTTGATAAACGGCAAGAAACTTCTGAGCAAAGTGAAACATCCTGCTGAACCACATACAATCTGGTTCTTTTACGATGAGAAAAACTTTTTCCAGGATCAAAAACACAACATTCAGAATAATAGATGGCTTGCATACAGTCAAAAGAACATTCCTCGTGTAATGCAGACTAAATTTCACCAAGCTGTGATGGTTGAAGCTATGATCGATAATAATGGTGGTTATTTTGAGTGAAACTTGTTGATAGTATTGTAGTTTTTTATAATTTTTTAACATTTCCTTTTTACTTACGAAATTGTCAAATTTATCCCGAACACCCTGTATCTGGTTAAGTTATGCCTATCTAAATAAGCATAATTTAATTAATAAAAACTTACCAAAAATGATTTAAAACAGGGTTTCTTAACCGGTGAGGTATACCTCCCTTGGGGAGGTATACTAATGTGTTGGGGGAGGTATGAGATTTGGAAATTATTCTTTAAATTTTTCACATAAATAAATTTTGTCAACATGAAATTTAATATAAAATATAATTTTTTATATCAGTATGAATTAAATATGATTTTTTTTATAAATATATATT